>OZ020235.1:19266716-19527915 GCA_963971235.1 Cryptus armator | reverse complement strand
CTTCTCTACTACCACTCTTTCTATACTCGAGTGAAGTACCGTAGTTGTTACGTGTTTCCTTTCATGACTGTGTGTGTGTGTATGTGTGTGTGTGTCAGAGAGACTCAAGAGGAGAATCCACGAATCGACATTGCTCTCCCTTTCCCCGCGAGTTCGACGGTTTCCCTCAAGTTGCCTCAACTCGTCCACGTGAACGCGCCTTGTGTCGAACACAAACCGAAGGAACGCGAGCACACGAGATTGCCGACTCTCGAGAGACTCGACACTCGTGTTATACATTGTCGACGTATGCGTGTGTGTGTGTGGAGTCTCTTGGCTGGAAAATCGAGACAGACAGTGCGGATAACTCGATAAACTACAGCAGATAGAATATGATATCTTCCAACGAATTTCTGATTGTGTATATATGTAAGGGAGACATTACTTTTCATTGGAAAGTCGATTTAGTTTCGGGGAAAGAAAAGCTTACGGATATTTTCGAAAACAACGGAAGGCAGACCGGGTTTAGTTGAAACACGAGGCAAATCGGAATCAGGCAGTAAAACAATCAAAAATTTCATTGATGAGTATGAAATTTTAAGGAATTAGTTAGCGTAGTATGCGATATAATTCCTTGGGGCGCAAATGCTCGTCAGGTGAAACATCCCATTTTCTTTACGGCGCTATTCCGTGTTTCGAATAACCCCGGTGACCTCAATTTCTGGGATATTCAGCGTTCTTAATTGTTTCGTTTACTTGGAAATGAAGAAATGTCCTGATCTCTAACATATTTCTGATTGTGTATATAAACGGGAGACATTACCATGAAAAGCCGGTTTAGTCGGGTGAAGAGGAAAACTTGCGAAATATATCGAAAGAAACGTAGAGACGACTTAAATCGATCAGAGATTTCAGGCAGTGAGTACGGGACTCTGAGGAATTACTTACTGCAGTATGCAGTCTAATTCCTTAGAGTCAAAATACTCATTAACTGCGGTATCCGACTTTTCTTTTCGGCGCGATGTTGACTTTCCCAGTGTTTCAACTAACCCCGGTTACCTTTGTTTTGGGATAAACAGTTTTTTTTATATTGTTCTGTTGACTTGAGAATAGAAGAATGTCTTAATGTTTTGTTAATTGTCGAGTGGAGTACGAAAGACGATCAGTCTTGAGAATGGTATACGTATTGCAAGATTTATCATCGAGTACGCTGAAAAATTGGATTCGCGGTGTCCAGCACATGGACGTTAACAAAGCGAAGCTCGCTTGTGGCGACCGCGCGGATGTTCGGCACAACGAACTCTCGCGTCTGCCACCCTTTTTCGCCGTGGGGAAACGGTGGCGAGATAGAAAAGCAACGACACAGTGGAGGCGGACAAGTACTGTTTTTTTTTTCCTTTTTTTTTCTACATATTATCGTTACACGGCGACGTCGCTGATAAGGGAGAATGCGGTGCCCCGTCGTCGCGTGAGTCATACTTCCGGTCTCAATGAAATTCTCTCGGTGGCCACCGCGAGCGCGATACGAGAAAATCGAGAGAATGGAAGTGTGACAAAGCTGGACATCGCGAACAAGAAGAAGAGACGAAGGAAACCGCGGCGCGAAGTAAAAGAAAGTCGTGAAGCACGGTGAGTGTGAGAAATATCGAAACGTCGAAACGAACGTTGGATTAATGATGGTTCTAACGAAACCGAAAAAGAAACAAAACTGTAGAGAAAATCCTCGCCGAAAAATCGTTAATCTTCACAAAAAAAAAATAAAAAAAAAAATAAAACCTTAAAAATTGGAAAAATTCTCCATTGCAATTTGAAAATATAAATTCAACGAGTGTCTCTCACAACTGCAGTACAGATTTTTTTTTCTCCAATCTGTAAAATTATTTTATTCTCTTCGTAGATTTACGAATTTTTAGTCGGGAGGATTTGTAACATTTTTATTTATTTTATTCTCGACCTTTTTACCAAAATTCGGATATTGGCGCTTTTTCGTCGATAATTTTTTATGACTCGTTCCTTGTACGCTAAAATACTACACGCGAATCTAGTGAACGCGAGTTGTTTCAAGGAAAATTTTTAAAAATTAAATTTTTGGTCAAAATCGCGTAACTTTTTTTGTGCACCGATCAAATTATCTGGTAAATAGTCTTGATTTTTGCTTTTTTTCCGTTCTCCATCGCGATATTCAAACGATTGTCCTCGAATAATAAAAAAACGAAGTTTGACGGCCGAATCGTCAGTTGAGGTAACGAGTGTCCGGCTTAAGATTGCTAAACGAAAAAACTTCTGTACGTTTATTCTGCGGGGATAACGCCGATAAGGCCAACGCAGCTACAGCCCAATCGATAAATTGGCTCTTCGAAGTAAAGTCGTGGATATAACCAACTCTCGTTTGTTAAAAAGGCGTTGACGATCGAATTTGTCAAGTAAGATGGAAAATATCCGATGACGTAATATACAAGTCCAAAACAAGTCGGTTGCTCGGGATCCTTCGTTGATCCAGATGCTCAAAGTGGCCTTAAAGAGATCGAGTCTCTCGAGAAATGGATATACGTATAAGCGAATGCCGTATGCCGTAGTATAACTATAGTTTAGACACCGCTGTACAGGAGAGTCCGTATCGTTCCTTGCGCTCTTCTCGATAAATTCCAACGCGGACTCGTCACAGAGAGCAGAGAAACAGGAGGCAAAAGATAGAGAGGGAGAGAGACTCGATACGAAACGAGATTCTAGTGCTCCGGTTGATATACTGTGTAGTTTGCCCACCAAGAGCAACGGCGCGGGTTCTCTCCGGCTTCTTCGAGGTGAACTCGTACATACAACGCGCGATATACTCGTACTTTTAAGGACCTCTCACAGGCCGCGCGGGAGACATTGAACGATTCGAGAACTCGCTAAAGATATCGTATTTACTCAATCGCCAAGTGGTCTACGAGATTTTTGAGAATCTCTTCTTTGAAGACAGAAAAAGTAATGGCTGCTGCAACCAACGAGATGGTTAAATATGATCCAATCATTTGATTTATTGGTTGAACCAATGAAATTGATTGGCGTATCCAACCGGTTGTTGTTCCAGACAATTGATTGTTTAACACAGCCATTTGATCGGTCGTTAAGCAATTAATTGGTTAACATAACCACCCGATTAATTGAATAATACAGCATCTGATTATTGATTAAACCAATGAATTAAATAACACAATAAATTAGTAGGTTGGAGAATTTTAATCCTGCAGTTCGTGAAGCCAACCGATGTTTTTTCTACGTGTGTTAATCGAGGAAAGTCTAATGAAATGATACACATATATCGACCGAGCAATCTTAAAGAAAATAGCGCCCGAATGATGAATATTATCTTCGTCGCTCTGTATTTCCAAGAGTTGCCAGACTCAGGCATTCGGACAATGAACAGTTGAATTCGATCGATATTCGCGTCCGTGACGTTATGTACGAAGTATGGGAGGCGGCAAAATGAAGAGGAGGATTCCCGAAGCGGAATATTGCGGAGATACGAAGTTCTGCGTCGTTTAGAAACGAGCTGTGCTTCTCTCTCTCTCTTTATCTCTCTCTCTTTCGGAATGTTTAAATATTACTATATATTTTGTCTGTGTATACAGTATGTAAAGTATATATGGTATATCTGTATAGTTGTAACTGGTCGGTGAGCATTGTAATGATGTAACTCTCGCGACGCCGAGAAAATCGTCGAGTGGCGAATATATAGGAGGAAGGCACGAAGGAACGCGAGCGAACGGGCGCTCGTTCGCAGCGCGCGTCACACGGAGAGCTGTGCGAAAGGCGCGGTGTGCCGGAGAGCGTTATTGTCCAAGTTCCAGGAACGAGGGGGCTATCTGGAAACGACGTAGGACCTATAACGAACGTTTATGCCTTGCATATGATACAAGTCCGTAGGGGATCATAAAAAATCGATAATTCATGTATACGCGAGCGAGTAAAGAGGGGACCGGGTGCAGCGTAAGTGCCGTGGTTACCATGAGGGGGCTAAGCGGGTCAATCATCGGCTAGATGAATTTTTTTTTTTCAAAATTTAACTTTACAGAACTATTGTTTAGAAAAACAATCGAATATTGTGTTAAAAATAAATTCTCGTCAGTCGTCGATGCTGCGAGTATCATTGGTACGATGGGGGCAACTTTTTTGGAGAAGCCATTGAATAAATTAATTTTTGTTGCTGAATTAAAAAACCACCGAAATTCAACATTATGAATTATCGCTCACAAACATAATGAAATAAAGAAAGTACCTTCGTGATAATGGGGGCAAAATGGGTCAACTATCGTCTTGAGACATTTTTATTCCGAATAAAAAATATCCCAAAGATCAAAATTAAAAATAATTATTTACAAAAAAATAAAAAAAAATAAATAAAAAATAATCTATATATAGATGATTAGAAATGATATATTCTTCTTTTTTTTTTTTTTATCAATGTCAGATCTCGTGAGCAACGATAAGTTATCTCGGTTAATTACGTTGTCGCCGATTATAGTGAGGAAAAAAATGCTCCAAAAACAGAATTCATCTCTACGCTTCACGGGAGAGAGAAGAGAAGGGGAGGGGGGAGGGGGAGGGTAGGTATAACGAGAACACCGAGGATCGCGTGCGACAGTTAAATGCGCAAAAGTCAATGGCGGCGCGAACGAATATTAATACGAAAAAAAAAAAAACGGTCGCCGGACGAAAGCACGTCGAAGCATTGAGGAAGCGTCAACAACGCGAATAGTTACATAATCACCTCGCCGGTTTCCCGAGCCCCCGCGGGTGAACTACTGCGCGCGTGTTCGAGTCGCTTGATCGCGGAGCAAAACGACGAGAAGCACACACAGTGCGCGAGTGAGATACCGCGTTGTTAGACGAAGCGAGAAAAACATATTTGCGCGCGTTGACCGGGCGCGCGCGCGTGCGACTTGACTCGACGAGCTCGTTATATTTGCCAGCCGTTTTGCCTTTGCTATCGAGGACGCTCTCGGGCATATCGAATGTGGGTTTAGAACAGAAAAATCTGCGCTCTTACGCCAGTCGCAAATGCGCATAGTAAATTCAATCGGATGAGAGTGCGTTTGGCTGCGCTACTGCGCGATCTATTTTTTTTTTATGGTTTTGTCGAGTCCCGCGATAAATTAGTGAAATGATAAATGTTTTTGAGTCCCCAAAGAACAAGAGCATTACAAGCCGCGATAAAACAACAAATACTCTTAATTTATAGCGTATTAATGACAAATAAAATACCAAATTTTATTTACTGGTATCCGAAGTTTTTATGCGTAAACCGGTGCATTAGATTCCGTGTAAAATAGTGATGAAAAATGAATGGAAGTCCACAACGAAATTAATGTAAATTATTTCATTTTAAGTACTTTGATGGTTAAATTATAATAAATGAATAAAAGTTAAGGATCTCTACGATTTTTAATATACCGTACATACATTTTTCGTTATTTAATGGACCAACTTGTGCATAAAAACTTCTAGTATCACTGCATTAAATTTTGACAGTGCAGTGAACAGAACATAATAAGAAATCTGGAGAAAATGCGATAGTGAGTAACACAGAAAAATGGAGCTAAAGGACTCCGTTCGATGGCCCATTGGACAACGATAAAAAAGAAAATAAATAAAAAAAATAAAAAATGCAATTTCATTCTATGAACTTTCGGTCGATAAATCTCTTGTTACTACAAGTACTCAAAAAATAATAATAATAAAAAAAAATTAATAAGAAATAAGGAAAATCGAAACCATTGCGTTAATATAAAAAAGTGAATGGATCAACGAGCGGAGGTGTTGGGGACGGTATTTCGAATACGCGATCTCTTGTAGTGTTCAGTAGTTAAAGCAGATCAGAGTCAGACGGCCGGCTGTGCTTTCCGCGCGGTGGCATGCGATCGAATGGAGAGGACGAGGACTGTACTGTAACACGCGCGTACGCGGAGATCTACAGGCAGAGCTCGTGCGACGCACATTCCTGACATCCGTATTAAGTAGACGAGTCTCGGGGCACCGTCGGTTGGGACGAGAGCGATCGCGAGTCGCTTACGAACAACGTGATAACGGCATTCGTCATCGTGCCGAGGCTAATTAATAGCGATGCGAGAGAGAGAGAGAGTCGACGATCGATTTGCCGGACTCTGTTGCTCGAGTGTTGATGACCTCCCTAATCCATCGAGCCGAATGCCCCGGCGAATTCTTTATCAATCGAATTATGATCGATGAATATAGACAATCATTTTAGGTAATTTTCATTCGCGTCGAAACCGTTTGTTTATCGGGCTTCGCGAAAAAAAAATAACACGGTGAACCAACGGTGACGATGTTGTTGCGCATTATTGAGTCATTCGGGTGATCTACTACACGGCACTCGGTTTCGCAAACACTCGACAGAGACACGTGTCTCGTTTTTTTTTTTTTTTTTTTTTTTTTTTTTTTATATAAATAATTACATTTCCTAAATTAAATAAAATAACTAATTTATTTAATAAAATTAATTGATATAAATAAAATTCTTTAATTGCGATGGAACTTCGTTTATCTCAAATATAATGGATAATTCAATAGACCGAAATATCAGCAAATAAGAATATTTATTTCAGTTAAATAATCATTTCGAATCATAAAAAAATTGATTTTTTTTATGTGACGATATTTTGAGAGATTCCATACTATTTTTTTTTTTTTACGAATCGTTGTATCCGTCTGAGTCTGCAATTGATTCGATAAAACTCGGGGGCGCAGAGAGCGACCGGAGGATCGCGCACTCGAGGCCAATCTCTCGTTCATTCTCGACTCCGAGAGACTCGATGCTCTAATTGATCGGCCTGTGTTATTGTCTCTCCCGTGCTTTCGTGCCAATCGTGCGTTTATATACCGTGGAGAGAGATCGTCAAGATTACGCGTATGTAATGTTGTGTTATGCATCTTGAGCGTAATAAATTACGTGGAGCGATAAGGACGATTTTGATGCTATAAAGATTCGACGGTTAGCTTGATGTGCCGACGAAAAGGAAAAAAAAAAAAAAAAAAAAACAACGATGGCTAGACGCACGAGTTAACTGGTATAAGCGAAGGATTTTGCGAGAGCGCGAGAGAGCGAAGCTACTACACACCGTTATATACCGGTGGCGCGAGAGCGCACGCCGGCTCTCTCGGTGAAACGAGATTTCCGGGCTTTTACGATTCGCACTTGTTGCTGGCGTGCCGCTGCTTGGGTTGCTTGGTGCCTGTGCTACCAGTATTGCCGCCTCACCGCGCGGTCCCTCGACACGATGGAAACGCCACGGTGCTCCTCTATATACACCAAACCCGTAGCGATTAAAATCTCACGAGGCGAAATAATAAATCAACGATAAAGCACCGCGAAAGCGGGGGGGATGGATCCGCGCGAAAGCGCCCATCACCGGACGGACAACGTGGAAACCAATGACATAACAATGAAGAACCGATATTCTGTGATAAATCGATCCACCGGCATAATTTATTTTCCACAAAAAAACGCGAAATTACGGAAACCTTAATGTTGATCGTAGAATCATTAATAAACGAACAATTATCGTGTCTTCAGCTCAAAATTCGTTTTCTTTGATTAAATGTAAAAAAAAAAAAAACAAAAATCATCCAAATCTTAAAATTTATCGTGAAATAAAAATTATTTTTAAAATGACTATATCATCATTGCAAAACTCGATTTTTTCATTGACCGTAAACAAAAAAAACGAAAAATCACCCGAAATGCAAAAATGTATCGTAGAATCATAATTTGTCTTTTAATTACTATATTATCGCCTCAAAACTCGTTTTTCTTTAATGGCCGGTAAAAAAAAAAAAAAAAAATCACCTAAATCTCAAATCTAATCGTAGAATCAAAATTCCTTTCAAAATGCCTATATTATCACTTCATAAACACTTACTCCATTCTCGCTTGCGAAAACTATTAAAAAAAAATCATCAAAACCCCAAATTTTATCATACGATCATATCGTTTTTTAAATTACCATATTATCACATGAAAAACACTTGTTCTCGTTATCCGATGTATATAAAAAAAGAAAAAAAAAAAAAAATACACGTGTAATTCCGCAACAGTTGTCACACTTATTCAGACACTGTTCCCTCGTTCCGCCGTTCGTAAACGTGAGGGGTTCGCGTATCGTAGCACGTTCGAGGGGTTGGCGAGTCGCGAAAGCGTAGTACGTCCCGAGTTTATCTCTATCTATCACTGTGCGACGTTATTCTCGTTACTGCGCGATAGTTTGTGCGAAGTTGCGGACAGGGGTTGTGCTCGTAGCTGTACACCGGTCAGCGCACAGCGGTCGTCCGAGTTCTCGCGTAGTCCGCAGCTACAACTACTACTGGCTGGTGGGTTCTCGATGCTGCTCGCTGGCTGCTCGTGTCTGGTCTCCTCTCCTCTTTACGATTTTTCCCTCTCTACGCACGCTCGCGCGACACACACGATTCTATAGTATCCACCGCACGTATCTATGTATTTTTCTCTCGGCCGGTAAGTAGGTGGCTTGTACACGCACTCCGACTTACACACCGTTCGAATTCGCGGTTGAGTACTAACTGTGTTCTATAGGTGATACGAGAGAGGATCAGTTCTCTGCCGCTTCACTCTCGTCCCCGATCTCTCTCGTTCTTTATGTATTTTTCATTCTCTATTTCTCTCACGCCGGTCGATTCGGCCTTCTCCTCCTGCCTCTGGCGCACAAGCAGCGGCAGCAGCAGCAGCAGCTGAAGTCGAGACGTCTCGGGAGGCCGCGCTCGGTATCCCCTCGAGCGTCGAAGAGAGAAGGGAGATGGCTGGCTTAGTCGCGATTGTGGAGGTGGAAATTGAGAGTGGTGTGTATAGGTACGACGAGGATGAAGAAAACTACGAGACCCGCGCCGCCGACTAGTAACGATTGTAGTAGTAATATTAAGTACCCCGGTAGTGGTGGTATCCAGATCGGTAGTATATATATATGTATCGAAAAAAAAAAAAAAAAAAGTGAAGAAAAAAGAAAGAAGAACAGAAGTGGAGGAGGTAGACGGGAGGCGCGCCGGACGAGGTACACGCGCCGGCTACGAGGCTCGCGATTCGACTGCGTGCTACTCGGCTTCGTAGCTCGAGAGTCAGAGTCGCGCCGCGCGGCGCGAGGAGAGCGTATCGTCCCCGCCGTCGTCGTCGTCGTCGTCGTCGTCGATGCTCGGCGACGAGGGCAAAAGATACATATATATATATATATATATACAAAGAGAGATGAAGAATGAAGACAGAGAGGCAAAAGCCACAAAGCGTGGAGAGGAGGAATTCTCTGGTAGAGGAACCCGACGAGACCGCGGGCTTCCCGAGAGCGCGTATACGCGAATTTCTTCCGCTACGACTTTTCGACCTCCAACACAGCCATCGCCACCTCTCTCAGTCTCGAAATCAACGCGCGTTAGGTGGAGAACCTCCGCGAACGATATAATACGATAGAAATTGAAATCAGTTCCTCTCTCGCAGTCGGGTAGAATGAACGCTTAACGTTTCGTCGAAAGAATAGCTGAGGGAATGAATATAGCTGCCGGGTCGGGAGATGATGATGAACTGTATCAACTCTCACGCGTGAACAACGATCGAACGGTCGGGGCTTTAGCGAAGATTATTACGAGAGGGCGAAGAGGTGTATATATCGAGTTTGTACTGTGTATAACTATAATACGGGTTATCTATCGGGTGAGGAAACCACACCACGGTTAAAGCCGTAGGGAACCCTATTGCTCCGATCTATGTATATCGTTTTTCCATCCACCGAAGGCCCGGCTCCGTAATAAGGGCGATATACACGACGATAAAGAAGCAGCCCCTCCCCTACATGTTTCTCGATATAAACTACTATACGCGATAAATATATAAGACCGATCTTTCACACTTCGATAAACCCATGGATTTCTTTGCCTCGATATCCCTCGACGGATAAATATGTGCTTTATTAACTGCTCGTATAAATAGCGCATAGTATTGTGCGGAGCACGTAAAAAATTTGTTTTTTTTTTTTTCTTTTTTTTTTTTTAGTCGAAGAATTGATTGAATTGTAAGGAACGAAGCGAGGAGTATGAATTATTCGAAGAGAGCGAATTATATGGCTCGGGATGGAAAACGAGGTGGAGAAACGACTGGTAGTCGCTTTTAACAACCTGGTCCCCGTGTACCGGATGTTCCCGGGACTTCCAGAGCAAAGCCACTTCTCCTACAACTCCTCCTTCGTTCCTACATACACTTCGACTCGTTCTTCTCTTTCACTTAATTTATTCCTTCGTCGGATGAATGAAATACTCTTCACTATGCCACATGCTTTGACCCGTTGCATATTGGTCGTAGTTACGAGAAAAAAATAAAATAAATGAGATGAAGAGGTAAAAAAAGTGGAAGAAAGAAAAAAACTAAGTGACAGTGGAATACGAAGCTTTGGCTCATTTTTTCGTAATATACGGCGGAACCCTTCGCGTCATTCAAAATCGTTTCAGCCTCCGTTTTAGCGACAATTATTCAAAGTCATTGGCTTCCCGCGCTCTTCCAGTCTCTTGAGACTCAATAGGATTGGAATATAAGATAATAAGATCGTAGCAAGAAGTTCGAAAGTGTGAGGATTAAACGTATTAATCATAAGTTGAATAACATTAAAGCCAATTACTGGCTACTGGATCGAGAGAAATATGAGGATTGTGGAAGAAGGATCGGCAGTGATTCTGTCCACGAAATGAAAAGGGGTAGAGACAGATTCACGCTTAGCTTACAGCTCTTCTCGTTAGGGAATTATATACGGAGCTCTCGATTAACCTGTCCTCGTAGTCGTCGTCCCCTCCCCTGTGGAGTCGAGTTATCGCACTGTAGTCAGTAGCAGATACATATATATATATATATATATATATATATATAATACATTTATATATGTATATGATCGGTATATATACATCTATATAACGCATGTATCGTCGAACCGCTGGAGGCGCGCATGCACTGTATCCGACGATCTCGTTCGTAGACGAAAACTATCCAACACGGATCATTGAATTGCAGATGCCACGAGTGAAACTATACGAACGGTCGGAGCCGCGGTTACGCGCCATTGAACAGACGTTAACGCCAACACGTTCATGAGAATGGAAGGTCTATGAACGGCGTTTGATCGTTCTGCGCTCGAACATCTCTCGACCTGGCATCGGTGTTGATACATGTTTCGATGTATCGAACGTCAAGTATTTTTTTTTTTTCGGTAAATCAATGAGATAATTTTCGAAACGTCTATCGCCAAATCAAATATCCCGATTGCTCGCATACAAATAATAATAATAATGGCTTTGGTGTGGATAGATTAGTTCAATGTATGGAACGTCGACTATTTACTTTAGATAAATCAATGAGATAATTTTTGAAACGTCGATCGGTAAGTCAAATATCGCGATCGTTCGCGTATTGAAAAAAAAAAAAAAAAAAAAAAAACATAATAATGGCTCTGTTATTGATAAATGTTTCAATGTTTGTATCGAATTTTGACTATTTCCTCAATGAGATAATTTTCGAGACATCGATCGGTAAATCAAATAAATCGATTGCGCGCATGTAAAAAAAAAAAAATCGCACACGATAAATAAATGTCTGCAAAGACGTATCTTAAATACGAACTTCAATTCGTAATGTTTATATTCAGTGTACGTCTTCTTCGCACAATAATATTGCCATGTGACTACGTAAATACGATCTGCGGTAGTGGAATTTGTTGTGAATTATTTAAAACCGTATTCTGCGGTTGAGGTAGTTGTTGATTCGCGAGCGGTGTGGGTTTCGCGCGTGTGAACGCGAGATAGAGGGGTTCAAAATCTGATAATCTCTCGATCTCGCTTACTCGTCCACTCTCATTCGCTCTCTCGTCATTGGAATAAGCGGAGTTTTCTCTCGCGCTCACTCGTCTGCGAGACTGAGAATTAGGATTGGCGTGGACCGCGGCATCCAGTCTGAAACTAATCAGGCCACCATTGCTCCATTTCCACGATGGCTATATGCCGACACACACACACACACACACACACGAGGTACATAGATACCTCATAGATACCTCACACTATATATAGATGATGATGGGAGCGCAAAGGGGGGTACCATATAACCAAAGTACATAGTACAGAGTAGAGAATATACTATAGCTATGGGCGAAGCGTATCCGCAAGGCTCTCCTCACGTATACAAGCGAAACGCTTCCAGATAGCTTCGTGTACGTGTGATATAGATGTGGACAGGCCACCTCTCACGAAGTTTGCTATGTATGCGAGAGGAGAACTCGCCTTGGTATATCGGTATTCGCGAGCCAAACCAACGAGGAGCAGCGGGAGCGAGTAAGCCAGCTAGGCGAACGCGCGGGGTTGGATAGTCGGTTGGTCGGTGTGGTGTTCGCTCGTTGCTCTGCCTGCCTCGCTGACTACTCGTGTATAGGTGTAGTAGTACACGGAACCGAGACAAGCATCAGCTACCCCGCAATGTCCCAATTCTCCGCACCTATTTTTACTCATCCGCATTCACCGTTTTTCCTGTAACGTCGAAGAGCAACGAGAGAGGAGCAAAAGAGAGGATAGGAGGGAGGAACTCTGGAGAGAGATATGTACCGGCGCTGTGCTCGGCTAGGAGGAGAACGGGGAAGTGAGCCGTTTCTCTCGTCGTCGAGGCGAGATATCGTCCTTCCCTTCTCTTATACTCTCAATTTTTCCCTTTTTATCTCTCGATGTGTTTCCTTTTTTTTATTTTTTTTTTTTTATTCTTCTTCTTTTCGATCTCCTTCGTCGAAAATCTCGCTCCATTTATCCACTCGAGTATCCCTTCTCATCCGCCTTTACTTCGTTCGTATTTACCGTCGTTCGCCAGTTCTCCAGTTAATTTATCAAGTAGTCGTACTATTTTTCTGTTTTTTTTTTTTTTTGTCGATTACGTTCTATAGTGATTTCGAAGACGCGGAAAACGACTCCGAACACATCGACGTAATATACACATCATTTATATTTTAGTGTATGTATGTGTGTGGTATAGGTGAGCGCTCGCTTATCGAGTCCGCGCCATTAACACGACACTTAAAACTGCCCTATCTTCGTCACGTTTTGCCCTCGAGCGACCGCCGCTACGAGAAACTTTTTTCTTTCTTTCTTTTTTTTTTTTATACACAGCGAAGCTTCGAAACTTATCAGTGGAACATTCTTCGAAACGTTTTTATGAACCTCAATCGTTAACCATCTCTCTACCGACTTGGACATTGTATTCACGGGGTGGTTCGACACGAAACACGAAATGCCTTATACAATACCGCCGTATCGAGGAATCCTCGTCCCCGAATTCTCGGATTTGCGAAGCTTAACCATCCGAGATTGTAATACCGAGCGGGGGGGAGGACATTCCCGGGTACCTTGGGGGGAGGCGGTTCAGATACGAGTTCAGGAGGTCGGAATACAACGGATCAACTGCGGTACGAGAATTTTTAAGATTCCTCGGCGTAATATACAGCCAAACTGCAATAAACTCTACTCATCCCCGAAAAAAAAAAAAAAAAAAAAACTACATTAATAACGAGTCAATTATCCGTCGAGATAACGAAAACATATAGCGACTACGTGTTAGAAATGCGTTTGAGAACCTCTGTCGCTCAAGGTCGGGGAAGCATTCTCGTCGTAGGTCGAAGCTGAGAGATGCACAAGACAGGCAGCATAAGCGGCTACAAGTTTTCTCCCCCTATGTTTATCTAATTCGTAGGGTAAAAGTCTTCACGAATAAAAGAACTCGACTCTCAAATTATTATGTAGAGCGAAAGTTCCGATCGATATAGATCCCGTAGAGCCAAACTTCGCGTACTTTTTTTTTTTATTATAAAAAACAAAATCTACCGGAAGTCGTGAGGCAGGTGTCCAATGGCCGGTGAATCCCGACGAGACTCTTCCTACTGATACTTCGTAGCGGCATAACACGTACTAACGCGCAGTTCTCTCGCTGCGGGGGCATTAAATTTGTGCGTAGATGCGCGGGTGGACGAGAGAGCTCGTGCAGAATGACGTCATTCACAACGAAGGGGGAGTTCACGTGCCTTCTCTGTCTCTATCGTTCGCTCGCTGGGGGTTTCACGATCGTTTCTTTATCTATCCCTTCACTCACGAGCCTCGTTCTCACCCCATGAAAAAAGAAACCGGATGATTTCACGGGGCGACTCTCACAGGACTTCCCATGACGTATATTTCCACGTATTACGCACACATATATATACTATGAATACTGTATATATGCATGTAGGGGGAGATCGGGGTAAAATGGACTAACGGGGCAAAATGGTCCAGGAGAACACTACCGCTGTACGGAGCCAAATGTGTTACTTGAAATTATATATATATATATATTATACCCAATTCTATTCTAAAAAGATCGAAGATCCTTAAACTCGTGGTATACGTTTTGGTCGAACCATAATACTTTAGTGGTTAATTAAATGAGAAAATCGTATAAATAAGTGAGAAAATCAAAGATACGCGAGACCAATTGAAATATAGAGTACAGACGACTTTGTTATACGAACTCACGAGGCGTTTTTGAATTTACCGACATTTTATTTATTTGTTGATAGATTCGCGACGTTTACCCGATTGACTCGATAAACAGACTTTTTTTGTTAAAGTTTTCAATTTCTATTAAGCAACGAAAGTTTTAAGTTGATAGTGTCGAAAAACAGCAATAAAGTTTTTGCCATTTCCATTTTGCCCCCGTAATGTATTTTTTTTTTCTCGAAAGCCAAAAGTACCAGTTATGAAGTTAATTTGGTAATAAAGATCCAATTAATGGCTCTGAAATGATGACAATGGCTTCGATTGCTTAGCCGGTCCATTTTGCCCCGTTTGCCCCTACATATAGTTCTTGTGTATAGCTTCATTCGCGACCGGTCGAGTATGTTCGATTCGATTCATGTGTGTCATGGGCTCCGGCGCTCGTTAGTATGCGTGCGAATTGCATGAACAGCGAGCAACCCGTATCTCGTTACACGAATACTACGTTCGAAGCGTTGCGAGAGTGAATCAACCCCTTGTAGGCATATATACAGTAGGCGAGTTGCACGCCAGTGTATTGCTGCAGGGCCCTTAGACCCGGCAAATTATAGTCAAGGGAATGGAATAGGGTATACGCGTGTACATACAGGTAGGTAGGTGCAGCACGTAAGATATATAGCGCACGAAATGGGAATGATTATTAATGCTCGGCTCACGGATCAAAGCAGCCAAGAAGGTCGTTTTTCTACAATTTTCTTCGATGGCGAACCAAGAATCCCAGCGGTAACGGGACATTGACAAATTAGTGTTTCCATCGAGTTCTTACGAATCGCTTTGAAAAAAAAACCGATATATATATATATTTTTTTTTTTTTTGTTTTCAACTCTATTTCAACGTTCACTCTCGGACAGACGGTGAGTGATTCATCGGCGAGAAGCTGGCAAGCTTGCAATACACCTTATACTCCTCGCATATATGTATATGCCGTCCAAAAAAAAAAAAGTGCAATCCTTCAGGATAGCGACGGAATGTACATAAAAAAGAATCCGCATCGTCCGTAACACCGAGCTGGCCAAATGCAGTTTCCAGGAGTAGTTCCCACCCTCGTTTGTCTTTTTCTGTGCCACCGAGATATACGAACTGTGTTTGCAACCCTTGCAGCACTCGGACTTTTGCCTTGGCGCCGCGCCATCGAGCTCCTGGAACTCTAACGGAAATTCTCGTCGAGCTATCGAAACGTCGCGTACTTTTAATAATTTTTTTTTTTTTTTTTTTTTTTTCTTCTTCTTCCGACCCCCGGGAGAGAAAACGTGAGACGCGAAAGTGTTTCGGTGCTCAGGGATGCTTCGAGTACTCGGGGGTAATGAAACGGATGTATAGCCTGAGTTATCTCTGTGTTGTGTTATTATTATTATTATTATTATTTTTTTTTCATTTTTTTTTACTCGTTGCACGTGTGTGTGCGCACGTGAGGAACATCCTCCTCCATTACCGTGTTCCTTTGGCATGGTGGCGGACATAAGGTGTTCCTCGTTACTACCGAACACGAATGGGGAAACGGATCGTTTCGCTGCATCCCTTTTTCTCATTCTAGTAACCTTCTTTATTTATTTTTTTTTTTTTCTTTTTCTCTTTCCTTCTTACTACGAGAGAGGGGAAGCAGCGACGAAGTTGAGGCCCGCGAAGAGAAGGCCGGCTGTGGCCCAAAGACGTTTTCACGAAGCATCTGCCCCGCCGGGTCGCCTGCGCTTCGGCGCTCGCTTCTGCTGTTGCTTTGCTACACAGCTGCCAAATAACACAAGCGATCCTTCGTGCCTTCTCTCGCCCTCCAACCTTTTTCTTCATCTCGCTCACCGGTCGTCGCTTCACTTTTGCCGTCTCTCTTCCCTTATATTTTTCACTGTGGCTCAGGTATCTTTCCACCTATAATGTGTCCCTTCTTCCTCCTCGTCTCTCGAATGTTCGCTCGTACTTTTTTCTTTTTCTTTTATTCCTTTTTTCTCCTTCTCTTATATTTTTTTTTTCTTTTTATATATTGTATCTTACTATATAAGCGATACTTCTTTCCCCGATGGTTGTTCCTTCTTCATTATTTTCACCGTATTTCTGGCCTTAGCGCCCGGTGCTCGACGCGCACACGTTTCTTCCCCCTTTCCTTGCTACCGTCCTCTCTACGTATATTGCCCTCCTAGAGATTCCCCTTCTTCCTTTTATTATTATGTATGCTTTAAGGTCCCAGGGTGGTGGTGGCGCACGAGCGAACGATTCTCCTTTCCTTTGTGTCCTACGAAATCGACGAGCCGCGAACGCGCAAGAGCACCGCGACCGTTTTCTCTCTTCTTAGTTCTTTCTTTCTATTCTACTGCCCTTGTTCATCATCCTTCACGAGATCCAAAGACCGCGCGTTTCGCTTCCCCGGCGGGCGAACACACAAACGGATTCGTTGTACTATTAGGAAGTTTCTCTATCACTTTTTTCTACTCTCGTTCTCCTTTTCTCTCGGTCTCTTTTCCCCAAACATTCGAGGTTTACCCGAACGGCTCGTGCCAATCATCAACTCTCTCGCCCGATTTTTTTTCATTCTTCGCCGTTGGAGCGTTGTACCGTCAGGATTATCCACGCGTTCGACGATCTCTCGACATACGTATACGGATGACGAGACGAAGAATAGATTGTTGCGGGAACGAAGCACGTGCCCTCCTTTTTCATTTGAAAATAAGATTCTCGGTAGAATCTCGGACCGTTCAAGGATTCTTTCAACGATCGTTCGTTTCAGCTGCTCAAACTATTTCTCAATCTCAGTGTTTACCGACTTTAATCCGATTTTTTGTTTAATTTTTTTTTTTTTTTTTTTTTTTTTTTTTTTTTTCACATGAAAATCCGGGTGACACTAAGCGAGACGGAGATCGAGGGGCTATTCGGATTCTATCAAACGGAGCGTATCGTTATCCTTATCGGTATGCGTCGATCGTAGGGAATCGAGTAGCAACGCAATTCACGAACGGCAAGTAAATCGAGAATATTAAACTCTATCCAGGCGCCGTAGCCGCTAATCGGTTCGTAGTTCCGACGATTCGATTCACGCTGAATAAACTATGCGACATATGTATGTATATGTGTACATATACTGTATACATATATTCGTTGTCATGAGATCGCGAAATGCGAATTCGACGTGTATAATTATTCCTTTAATTCCCCGCTGACACGAGTTATTGAATTATATGAATTGAACACGTTTGCTCTCTCGACACTCGAGACAGAAGGCGAGAGGCAAAAGAATTAATAAAAGTGGGTCGAGCCCCGGGGAAAGCGCGCGAGAGTCTGAGAGAACGAAAAAATATATAATAATAATAACGATAATAATAATAATGAAAAAGCATAAGATAAGGACAGCGAGAACAGCGCGTTAGTCTCGCCTCTCGTTGCATGCATGCATAAGTATAATATCGCTCGCGCATGCACTACGGTATACTTACACTATATTTACTCCTCATCTTGTTTCAATCAACGAACCTACCATCAACACACATACGCGTACCGACACCCCGGTACGCGAGAGTTGATCCTTTAACGTTCGCTTATAATTATAGTATTAACGTGGAGCTCGACAAAACGATGCATGGAAAAATGAAAAAAAAAAAGAAAAAAAAAAAAAAAAAACGAACGAAAAAAAAAAAGATAAGTCGATAAAATAAAGGGGTTTTAGCCAATTGAAAGACGCGTGTTTGAATAATCGGGCGGAACTCGTGAGAGGATTGCAATGTTCCGAGTCTATTGCAAAAGTGCATAGCCTCGAGGCTGTGTCCGACTTCGAAGATGCAAATTTTATCGTTTTCCCCCCTCGGCTTTTATACGGGACTTTTTACTTTTTTTTTTTCTTCTTCTTCTCTTCGTATCCTCATCCGCTATCCTTTTCGTACTTTAACACGTTTTACGAAGCTCTGGAAGGGTCCTGAAACTCCGGTGCAGATTGAGACTCTTTCTTCTTCTTTTTTTTTTTTTTTTCGACTTTGCAACTGCCCTCTTGTACGAAACGCGTATGAGTATAACAACGAGAATGAGAAAATAAGAGAGGTATACGATCGCCAGTATGAACTCAACGCTCCAGAAAATTAGGGACATCCTGCTGCCGGATTGTGATGGTTCGCCGGGTGTCGAACGAGTAATATAAGGAACGAAAAAATTATGTCCCGTTTTGAGAAAAAAAAAAAAAAAATTAGAATGCTCGGTGGGGGGATATGTCCAGAAAGACATGTCCCCCCACCGAGCGTAAAGATATATAACATAAAGACTCCGTTACCGTACGAAAAAACGTTCATACTGGAATCCTGATTCGACCGTTTTACTCCGAAAACTCGTGAAAAAAAATGTATGCAAGAAATATATTCGAAATATAATTTTTTAAATATTTTTTTAATATATTAGATTATAGTTTTTATATTAAATTTTTTTTTCATGAGTTTTCCGAGTTAAACGATCGAATCCGGATGGACGATCGATTTTTTTTTATTGATTAATATATTTCAAATATAACCATAATATACGATTTTTCGACAAAAATTAAAATTCATATATGTATTATAGATATATTGGTTTTTCTATGCGGGATACGCACGCGTATAAAAAATATCTACGAAGATGTCGATGTCTGCATACGAGAGATACTAAAGAGGGTAGTTTTTTCGTCTATGTCTGGTTCCTTGTTTTCGTTCTTACTAGTCTCCCCATTTGTGGTTTCACAATCGCGTCAGACATCTGCTACACGATCGTTTCCTTCTTCTCCTTCCGCGCGACTGCAGCCCTCCTTCCATTTTTAACTACTCCTTTAAATCGCTCCTTCCGGAGTAACTTTTCGAGAGAAATACGATACCGAAGAAATAAAACTTCAAACTCTCCCGCCACATGCACACGTACGTCGTCAGTGATAAACGCAATTTAGAAAAAGAAAAAGAAAAAAAAAAAAAAGGAAACAATAACAAAACCGTTAATTTACAACGAGCCAAAGGTAAGCTTAAGGCGGCGTATATACTGGAAATGGATGACGTCGTGACCCTTTTCAAAGTTCAACACCGGATATGCCGCGAGGGCGGAAAAGGGAGAATTGGAAGGACGAGGGAAGGCCGCCGTTAGCAGCCAGTATACGGTATGTATATCTCCTCCTCGCGTATCGTGCAGCATCGTGTAGTGGCGTGCGGCTTTGCCTGCGGTTCACGCGACACGACGACCAAATACGTACGCCCACGCGTTCCTCCTCTCTTCGTGTCCTCGTGCCGTTGCTGCCTGGCCATCCCCCTTCTCCCACGTATCCTTGCGCGCCCACCTACCTCCCAACATCCCGCAACCTTCTCTCCAACCATCCCACCTACCTCACTACCACCTACGTGGTGTGCGCCTACCTCATCTATCTATAGTCCGCGTACCCAGCGCTGCTGCTGCTGCTGCTGCTGCTGCTGATGCCGCTTCTCCTTCGAGCTTCTGCTGTTCTACCAACCCCCTTATGTACAAGCGAAACTGCGTCATTCCCTCGGAAACTACGTAACGGCCGTCAAGAAATTGGATTCCGGTGTGACGAGGAACAAAGATACCAGATAAAGCGAACGAGAATGACGAACGGAATCACGTGGAATTATAACTCTCACTCCCTCCTTCCTCCTCCCTCCCCGCGCGAAAGTGCGTCAGGGATCATCCGAAGAACATCGTTTCTCGTCGATGCCGATATTTTACCCGAAGAACGAGAGAAACAGGTGGGTTTCCCCTTCGCTCGAGCGAACGCCGCGGTTATAATCAGGACAAAGCAGAAAACGACGTTCACCGTTTGGATAATCAGAGCGCAGGATTGGTACTGAAACGCCCGCGGATTCTGTTCTCGTTTTCCCACGGGCGCGCGCTGAGTGAAGACCGAGACGACGAATGCGGCGACCTTGGAGCTTCGCGCCGGAGTTAAATCTCCAATGAGAATCTTTAACGGCGCGAATTTATTTTTGGCGCAAGACACGCTACATGACCGGGTAATGATTTTTGCAGAAAAATATTAATAAAATGTGAAATATGAAAGAATCGGAGCTTTTCTCCGATTTCCGAAATGCTGGAAGTTCATTCGGATTTAGGATACACTGTACTATGGAAAATACAGTTATACGGTCGCCGCATGTACACGCGAAGGAGATATTACGGACAAAGCTCTTTCCGTTGATCATAGTGATCGGTATAAGGTCCTCAAAAAAATTAGCGACATTTTCCGGAATTTTTTTCGAATTTTTCGGAGACATTTAAAAAAAAGTCAGAATTAATAAAATTATGAATGAATAATATGAATTTCTCTTTTTTGAATATTAATACGAAGCATGTGAATTGTCTCAGTGCGGGAAAAAAAAAAACAAAAAAATTCAAGAAAATTTCTATGACTTCCAGATTTTCCGTGACCACTGGAAACCACGGCGAACCCACCAAAAATCTTCCTGGTAGCAACAAACTTTTCTTTCCTATAAAGAAGCCAAATATCCACATTCGCGTCTCTGACGAATCCGCTCCAACGGAATTGCTCTATTTATCTGTATCTCGTTGAAACGAGCGCTCTACGTGACGAGGGAGAAAAAAAAATTCGGTACATCGCGAGATAGATAAAGAAAGAGATCTCCATCGAATACGGAAGTTTCGCAGTTATTATTCAACCGGCGACGAAAAAAAAAAAAAGAAAAAATTGTCTCTGCCGAGATAGAAGTTAAAACGCCATCGCTACTGCCACGTGTCGTTCTTTCTCGTTGTGACCTTGCCGTGTGGCTCGGCATCGCGCATCGGTCGCCTCTCCGCTTATACTTACGAACTGCCTATACAGACTGATTCAGAATCGAGGCATCATTCGTGAACACCGAATCAAGCCGAAACCACCTTATCCGAAGGCTTTGCTCGCACCTCTCCAACTTTTATATACATATATACTCTCTCTCTTTATACAGACAGATATATATATACATGTATATCGTTCTGTTACTCTCTCACGATTTCTTCGAGAATCCCGCGACATCTCGCATTGATATAGATATATAACAGATTATCTATAGAGTGGGACATACGCATTATGCTTGTAGCATCGAGGGCTCCGAAATGGCGAGAGAAAGAGAGCACAGAGATACGAGAAGCAAAGAGGGGCGCCTTCGTCACACAGGGGCCGCCGAGACGCGCAATAGCGCGCGGTGCTTGGCCACGTCGTATAGCCCCGAGACCGCTACCGCTGTGTGCGCGAGAGACGAGGAGAGAGCGACAAGTTCGCGATCGCTTGCCTGCTGCTGCTGCTTGCTGGCTCGCAGAAACCAGCGCCAGCAGAAACACACCACTAAGCCAGAGGTTCTCAAACGGTTGTGACGCGTGAAAGTGCGCACGTCCGCCATATCGCCGGGGCGCGTCTCTTTTTCTTATATTGCGACTCACGGATACATCGTCTTCGCGATCTTTCGCTTTGTTTTCGCTTCGCAGTTTAGCGAATTGGAGGATACGGAGGAGAAACACCGAGGAATCGAAATAATTGGTGGAAGAGGGGGTTTCATGGATTATTAAATGCGTTTAGGGATAAGAGGGCTTTTGAAATATTTAGTTGGAGATTTCTGGAGGGAAAGCGAAAAACACATCGCGAGGTGTGATTAGCTTACGGGAATGCCGCCGGTTTATGACGATAGTTTCTCGTTTCACGAGATCGGCGTGCAGAAGAGATTAATTCGTATAGAAATTTAGTTGATTTGTTTACAGGCTTATCAAACGGTATATGCATCAGCCTGTGGAAAGGACGATTTTATTTTGTTTCATATTTAATTTAGAAGGGTCAGCGCACTTTTTGTGCTCCGAAACGTTTTGCGAATGGTAAACAATGGAAAAAGATTATTTATAATCGTTCACGGCGCGAATTTTTGCGTGAGATATATGAAGTTATATAGGAGTTGAATAAGAATTAAATTCGCGATCTACGAAAAAATAGATCGGGTAGAACGCGAAAAATTCGGAGACAGAAATTTGCTCCGAAAACTATTTCGACTCTCAGAAAAATAATGAGTGAAGAGAACTACTTTAAAATTTTGAAAAATTTTTAGAAGAACTAAATTTGCTGTTTTCCCAATTCATTTTTCTGTTTTTTTTTTTAGTGTAAAAAAATACCAATTTCCGGTATATTTTCAACACCGACGTTTCAACTCCCAATTGAAATTATTATATAAAATAAATGTCTAAAGACATCGTCTTTACATCGCGATAAAAAACACGAAAAAAGCGCGACGCTTTGCAATTTTTTTCGCACAAAATCGAAGAATCTTTCAAATTATTTTTGATCAGACAATTCGTTTTTTTTTTTCGCGATTAATATGAATTCTATACGAATTTTGATCTAAAGTTGAGCCGAACATTAACAATCGTCGAAAAATTTCTTTAAATTTTTAATTGAATGCTTCCAAATCCGCGAATTAATAAATCGATGACAAAATCTTCGATTATTTCGATGCATTTTAGACAATCGAATTTACTCGGATATATTAAGATTTCGTATTATCGAAACGAATTGTTTCTCCAAATAGGTAAAATTTCTACCACGAAGATGGTTACGCGTTATCCAAGTAATATATATGTATTTATTAACCGTTTTAAACTCCCTTGAGCGTTCCCTGCTTCCCGATCGATATTAACGCCAGGTGACCGGTCCCTGTGCTTCGTCGCTTGCGCTCGGCTATGTTCGCACGTGTCAAGCATTCGCGACGCGTTCAAACTTTCCTTTGTTTTTTTTTTTTTTTTTTTTATTCTATATATATATTCATCAAAGTTTCTACCCAGCAACAGCGAATAGCGCGCTATGCAGAAAAAAGAACGAATATAAAAAAAAAAGCTCTCGAAAAACACACATCGTACTCATGTCAATGCCGCGCGATCACAGACGCAAAAATTTCGCTTGGCGATATATGACAATCGGATGAATCAGGGTTTTGTAATATATGAAAATAAAAACGTGTTCCATGTGTCGCGCGTCCGAGAGAGATACATTTTCGCGAGGGTTTCGCGAGGGAGCGACGAAAGCGAGACGAGACTATATATATGAAAAGCGCGCAGTGAAAAGGAGGAACGAGAGGACGGGGGGGAGGGAGGGGGAGGGAGAAGGGGAGAAGGAGGGTAGGAGAGGAGTTTGCTGGTTTGCGCTTTTATTGTTGGTACCTCCTCATCCCTTGGATGCTAGCAAGAGAGTTCGTCGTTCGAGAGAATCGATATCCGATATATCGAGTCTCGGTCTGGGATGATGGTGTATACTCGAGATCGAATCGTTCCGGGAGGGTAAGTTGGCGGCGGCGAGGACGATGAGGAGACGGAGAAGGTGGAAGAGAGTGAGAGAGCGAGAGGACAGACAGGCAACTACTACTATCGTCTATAAGCTTTCTGGTCCGCGGCGGAGACTCCTCCTGTAACTCGAAGAGGGTTGCCTGACTCTGCCTACATGGACAAATCTGGGGCGCATTATGGATCTACATGCGGATGGTTTACGTGCAACGGTGACTCGTGTTCTGCCGCTGGCTTTGACTTATACAAGCCGCGTATAGATAGAGTTCGCGTATGTACTTCAAACCCAAACATACGCGATAAGTCCATCGTAAACGAACGACAATGTTATCAATGAAATGAAAAAATTTCAAAATTGTAACAAATTTTTTTCCTTCCCTTTTCGATAATTTCGTAAACAAATTTTTTTAGAATTTTTATATATTTGGTTCATATATATTATCGTTATATAGTCGTTAATATATTATTATATATATCAATTACTACGCCGGCAAAATACTTTTATATATACTATATATAGTTTATATCGCTATAATTGATCATATACAATACATAACCTATATGTTATATATACATTGTATACGGAATGTATATAATTTGTATATATGACCAATTATATCGATAATATATATAGTCGACATAAAAAAGAAATTCAGTTTTAAATTATCATAAATTCCATATAAAAAAAAAAATGTGTTTGAAATATATTTTTTGATATATAAAACGTGAAACGATTAATGAATAATGAATACTCACCCGCAAGTATCATGTCGCGTTCGTGCCTCAACAATAGATCCAAAAATATATGAAACATATATGTTTATGTTTGTTCTATATAAATATATATATATATAATATGTATATATAGTTTGTTATTCCTTTGTTATATCCGATATTTCTCTTCTATCACACACCAAGCACACTGTATTATTGTTTTTATTGTTTTTTATCCATTCGAAGATGAGAATCTGTTTACTGACGCGATACGATTTTGTTCGCGCCGACTTACGGTTCGATTTGCCGTCCAATTTCGTTCACAGGATTTTCTCTATATCCCACTTATATTCGAAGGGTCAAATATATATATATATATTTACATATATACATATACGAAGCACCGTAACACGTGTCGATAGGTCTATCGAACGTTTGATTACTGTATCGTGAGCGGTCGAGTCGCGCGATGAATTTTTGACGCGAGCAATTCGAGTCACGAGGTATAAACGCATGTGCAAACCTCCTTCTTCCCTCGTCTCTTCCCCTCCCCCGATCACCGTTTTCCTCCCTTTGCTCCGCACAACACGAAGCTCTTATCTATCGAGACAGAATGTTAACCGCGCGTGGCTGAGCGATCACGTGTTTCGCGCGACAGCTCGCACGTTCCCTCCGTCGAGTGATATTGCCTCGTTACGTATTTGTATCAAACCGAACGAATAACCGACCCGGTAGCGAGAAACACACACACACACAACTTTATATATCCGGATATCTCAATTCAGCAGGTTTAGGCGAACAAACAGACGACCCCTCCCCCGGCGTTGAGATTTCACGTTTGTTTCAGGAAAAATGTTCTCATAAAGCCAGTAGACTGCCGCTGTAGCATATCTCTTTTATGCCGGCTTCGGGAGCCGGCAATGCCGCTTCTGCTTGCTGCAGGCTGGGTCTGGCTTGGCTGCAATTACGTGCCGGCGAGTTACTTCCGGCGCAGTTGTTCCAACGTCTTTTTCTCTCTTCTTCTTCTCGTTCGTCTCGTTTTCCTTTTTTTTCTCTCTTTCTTTCTTTTTTTACTCTCTCTCTATCCTCTTGTTCTCGCACAATCGTTCTCAACCGAGACTTTCCGGATAAGATTAAATATTATCTCGTTCAATAATCGACGATAAAAATTGAGCACTTTTTTCTATGTACGAATACACCGCGTAACGTCACGCGGGCTCTTTTGTGTTATGAATGAAATAATGATAATAATAATGATAATAATAATAAAAACAAAAGGATCACGCGATATACTCGTCGTTGATCCGCGTATACATGTATGGCGCGCAGAGGTTACGTTACTTATAGTATACAAGGCCGTGAAGGGCGCGAACGTGGTTTGCCGCGGCTGCTGCTGCGAGACTACTAACGTCAGACGTCGTGCAGTACTCGTTCGTCGGTTCGTTCTCTCCCCCGGTGGAGAGCGCGTAGCCCGCGCGAGAAACGGGTTGGTTGGTTGGCTCGCACCGATCGGCTCGAGTCGGTGGGGCTCGAGGGGGCGCTTCGGAACGAACAGTTCGAGCTGCCGTTGCCGGCGAACTACCTACTACTACGCGCTACGGATACGACGAGATACGTATATATATATATATATATATATACATAAGTACGAAGCTCACTTCGCGTGGCCACCGTGTCACGATTCGAACCGCGTTGTCGTCCTCGCCGCTCTCGTACTCGCTGGCCAAGTTAAATTGCGAGGAAAAAACGATCGAGACGTTTTGAATATTATTTTACTTAATGATTTTGAATTGTCGTGTTTTGGGAGTTTTTTTTTTGTTTTTATTTTTTCGAGAAAATTCGATGAATCGTTTCGAGACTACGAGATCCTTCTCGATCTTTCGACGGACTCGTTTCGGGACGCAGCCGGTGGCGCGGCGTATACCGGATGACGTCAACGCGCCTCACTCATACACGAGAGAAATATGCAGCGGGATCGGGAGTAGATATATAGGCGAATGACGTTGACAACCAGAATAAAGAGAGACTCGGGTCTATGGACGTTGCTTTGAATAATTGCATTATCGGTGGTCTATATCGACCAACATCTGGAATTTTTTTTTTTTTTCTTTAAAATAAAGGTTAACCTTTCCGAACAATAATTTAGACGAACTGTAAACTTTCTTTCAGTTTAAGATTTAAAAAAAAATTATATGACGATGTAACGATGTAGCGCGGTGTTTCGAAGTGTTGTCGAAATATTTGTTTGCTGATTAGGCTATTGCGTGGGTGTGACACCGCGATCTTTATAAATGGAAAGTTAAATGCTCGGAAAATGAAAAAACTTAATATATTTTTCGGTATTTACCTGTATCCTTATTTGTTTTTAATTCCTCGCGTATGGGAAATTCCGGCGGCCACGTACATCGTTGGTTTCTTTTGCTCATAACAAGATTGCGCAAGCGCGTAAAAATTTCTCTTTAATCCATCAACGAAACATAACTGCAAGGTTACTGTACAATTTTTTTCTGAATTTTTAGACGTCATTTTTTAGACAAACGGACGATTTCAAGGTAATGACTGGTTAAAAATTTCGGACGTATATTTACGTCACCCGTACGTGAGAGGTTAAGGCAAAACCGATATAGAATCCATGTCCAACGTAAATAATACATTGAACTGTCGGCTACAAACCGTTTTTCAAAAATCGTCGATTAAACACAAAAAAATATGCACCCCTTTCGTGCGAATTTTTGCAGAGTTTTGAATAGTCTTGTAACTCTTCGAAAAAAAAAAAAAAAACGGTGTCGCAACACCGAGTACCTTATTCTGTATATTTTCCCCCAGTGATTACGAATCCGTCACTCATTTTATTCCTGTCTCAACATTTCCCACATATATCAACGCCAGAGGCGAAAAAAAAATATATTATTTTCAGCATTCACCACCAACCGAACTTTTCGGCGCGTAAACCTCAGCCAATGCCCATTTCGCGCAAAAGCAATAATCCCATATTAAAAAAAAATAACCGTAAATCCCTCACACGTGGGATCTCGACGCAAATTGATTTTTATGCAATACAATAATAAAAAAAAAATGAAAAAATGAAAACGGAAGATAAAAGTCGTTTACGCCCTTTGCGCATCGAACACGCGATCCCTGCCACGTGTACGTGGGTGGAATCGTTTGCTGGGGAGAGGGGGAGGGGGGGGGGGGGGGTGGAGAGTGGATAACACGCAACCTTTGTATTCAAGGGTTCTCTCGATACCATTGCCTTATCCCCATTTTTCTATGCTCAGCATATCCATAATTCGGCTTTGCATTTAAAATTTTTCGTCCCACAAATTCGCTATTAAAAAAAAAAAAAAAAAAAAAAAAAGAAAAAAAAAAAATCGCTTAAAACAGATTCTCGAATCCTAATCCAGTAAGTGACCAATACATTGGTCAATCATTCGCGAATGGACATCGGCAAGATGTACTGTTCTCGGTTGCGCGCGCACGTACACGCGCGCTTTTCTACACCCCCCGCTTGCCGATGATGTTCCTTCGTAGCCGGCGGCGGCTTCTCCACAACGTCGTAGTTTCCCGCTGTCTTTTTTTTTTTCCTTTTCTCTGTGTATCTCCCTCCTCCTTTATTTCGCATCGCGTTGTAACACGGGGCCGCGCGCACCTATACCTATAAACGCGGGGGCACCCGATCGTCCACCAGGGTTAATACTGTCAGGTGGCAGTGGCGTCGTCCTACGATAAACGAGGATAGAGAATCTCGCGCTCCGGTCATATCATCCACACACGGGCTTACGACTCTTACGGAGAGTATATAAAAGCGCCTCTGACGTTCTCCTCTGGATTTTTGCTGCATGTGTTTGCCGCACGGGGAACCGGCTGCTCACGTGCTATACGTATCAAATACATCCATATATATGTATATATATTGTATATACGGATTCATACATATGCTCTGTCGGATACCCGCGCGGCGCTGCGTAGTTAGAGAGCAGCGTGCAACGCTCGGTTTACATAAGAAGGGGAGTATGCGGTGTACGAAGCAGAGAGTACACTGTACAAGTATGCGCTTCGGTATAATGCAGGCTGTGGGTACATATACACGCATACATTGACATACATTAATGTGCGAGTGGCTCCGTTCCTCTCTCGTCTTTTCGTTCTCTTTCTTTCGTCTAACGTGAGAAGGAGAACCGGCGAGTTTTATCCGCGTACGTGTGAGACTCTCCCCCCTTACTTCGCTTCAACACCGAGGAGTCCTCTGACGAAAAGCGCGAACAAGTAGCGAAGAGACACCGGTATATCGCAGTTGTACGTGTGTATTGCTGTTCTCTCTCGTTCTCTCTCGTACTACACGAGAAACGAGAGAAAGGGAGAGAGGAGCGGGAAGGAGAGGAAGAGGAGAATACACTTGCGCGCGCAGATGCCGCAGGGACGTACGATATGTTGGAAATACGGCGAAGAAACGAATTTTCAGGGCGACCAAAAATTAATGGGGGTTGCGCTAGAAGAGACGAGAGAACGGGCGGTATGTATGAAAACGGAGAGGAGATAAGAGAGATGGAAGTAGACAGGTGGGCCGGTCAATTCATGTGAAATTCAAGAACCCGAGAGAGTGTACGGAGGACTCTCTTCCAAAGACTGCACTATCGTCCTCGTTGGTCCTTCTTCCATCCCACATTACCCCTCTTCTTCTTCTCGCTCTCTTGTTCTTCTTCGAGAGAACGGGTTTGTTTTTACTCGTTTTAAAACGGCGATATCTTTGTCGTTAAATTTCAAAACGGTTTGCCGAGCCGCGAGCATTGAATTTCAACGGTATCGCACAATTTTCAGAGCGAAATTTCGTCGAGTGTCACAGACACATTTCCGTGAGGCGGAATCGCAAAGCTTAATCCTCCGTTTTGATCTCAAGGTATGCATAGGAGAGCTTACGGTATTCCTGTGTATTCATTTCGTCGGAGGGAGTTGCGGGGGAGGATAGCTTATTGATGTAGCAAAGGCGAAAGCTCGCGAGAGCCTCTAAGCTCTTGGAATTATCCGTCACGCGTCGAGCCTAAGGGGTCGACGTAATTCTTGCTATTAGTTGCACGAAGTAGAGAGGGAAACTGTAACGGAACAAAATATGGCGAATACTAATACGTTGCGAGAACGGAGAAGGGACTCACCGTGTTGATGCGGCGCCGAGAATGCCGAATGTCTTCGCGGCGACATATTCGGATGATTTCCTTGACTTCCGGGCGGTTGCATCGACGACAAGGCTCCCAATGGTGTGTAAGATTTACAGGGCTGTTCCGGCTTTTGCTGTTTGAATAAAAAAACAAAACAGCGATTCTTCAGTGTTTTCGTTTGTTGCGTCGCGATTTCTAGACGCGATAAAACATCCGGATGGTTTAATTTTTTTGTTTTTTCTCTTTCGATCGAAGGGACGCCTGTAAAAAGGTTTGAAATATTCTCGCACCTGTTCGTGAAGTTCGGCCGCAACGGCGGTTGCCGCTGTTTGTGTGTGACTCGTCGAACTGATTCTATATTGCATTCCGGCGATACTGCAGAAGCCCTCGTGATGGGTTGATCGAGTCTGGTTGACGTACACACCTGTCGATACGAGATAGAAGAAAGATTGTAGTAAAAAAGAAAAGAAACGGATGAACGCGATGCTGCGCTCTTCCAGGGAGGGTGAGGAAGGATCATAGGGATCGTGCGAGAAGCTTTACAGCGACTCGACACGTAAAATCCGTAGTAAGGTACAGCAGAAAAAGGATGGAATGGAGTTAAAGGAGTAGTAGCAATTCCTTTGATAATACTAACCGGTGATAGTAACGTCTGTGTCCTGGTTGACGATCACAACTTTCTTCGAAGGTTTTATGACTTCTTCGCTCGTATCACCGGGGACCTGACGACCCGAAGACTTTCGTTTATTCTCCATATCCGTGTCGATCTGTTTTCGTTTCTTCGTAACCTCGACCTCCGATTCGCTCGACGAATCGCTGGCCGAGGAACCGTGACGATTTATTTCATCGGAGTACGAAGCCGCGAGAATCGCACTGGCGTTGAGACTCGCCATTCTCTTACACACAACCATATCTTTAAGATCCATTACTTCCTCAGGTTTTTTCCTTCTCGTTGTGTTTCTCTTTTTCGCACGGGCGGCCGTTTTCCCGCGTTCACCGTCGTCGTCCGACGAGGACGAGGACGACGATGACGAGGACTCCATCATATCCCAATGTTTGCCACGCAGACCCGGTACGTTTCGTAAATTTCTCTTATTGTTGTCCTCGACTTTCGTCGTATCGGCGACTTTTTTTATTTCTTTCGGTTTCTTCGGTGGTGTATCATCCTTCGTATCTTCCTTAGGAACCGCTCGCGCCTTTGGCTTTTCCTTCTCGGGTTTTGGTTTGCAGAAACCACCGAGATAAACGCCACCGGCCTCGTTTTCGTATAGACAATGCACCTTGGCGAGAGCGTTCAACGACGCGACCCTGTGCCGTTTGGGACCACTCCAGAAACCAAAGAGTCTCATTCTTCTTGCTCTCTCGTCGGACGGCGAACTCTCGCGCTCTTTACCGCCGCGTCTATCAACGTTCTTCTGCTTTCCACGTCCCCGTGATTCAATTTCTTCCTCATAGTCGTCCTCGGAGTCGGAAGCCGACGTTGGACTCGCCTCGCCGCAGCAGCTCTCGTCACCGTTAACGGCTTCGACTTTCAAATCAATTTTTATCAAACCCTCGGCTGGTTCTTTCTTCGAATTCGCTAGAAGCTTCGAATTATCCTCGATACCTTTCGACTGTTTTATCAAATCCTCGAGACTCACATCCTCCGATTTAGTCGATAACTGATCGCTCTCCAATTTTGCCGATTTGGTCGCTTTCTTCACGGTTTTCTTTACGATCTTTTGTTTCGCCGGACTCTTTGTAGATTTTTTGTTATCCGTTGCTTTCGCAACTGGACTCGCGTCTCGACTCTTCTCGTCTTGTTTATCATCGCATATTTCGCGCTTTATCTCATTCGTACTCATGTCTTCCAGAGGCTCTTCCTTACTCGCTGCTGTTGTCGTTTTGCTACAATCGCTCGACGAATCGTCCGGACTCTTCTTCGTCTCAATTTTCTTCTTACTACTCGCAACTATTTTCTCCGTTATCTTCTTTATCTTTGCCTTCTTCAGTGCGTTGTTTATCTTCGAATTTTTCTGCGGCAATTTGACTTTCATTTGCTTAGCCAATTTTGGCTTTTTGTCCGCCGCTTTGGACTTTGGAATTATTGAATTTTTCTTCTTCGACTTTGCGGCAACGACGATATCGGCCGCCGCGGAAACACCGTCGTTCTGCGAATCCTGAGACGCCGCATTATTATCCTCGTCTCCCTTCGCGATCTTGACTAGCTTCAGTTTTTTCTCGATGAATTTTTTCGCCAACGGTGAATGAGACTTTTTCGCGAGCACAGTTCGCTTCGTCGCGGCTTTCTTCGGCGCTTGCTGTTTAGCCTTTGACTCTTTCTTCGACGTCGCCGACACCGACGGCGCTGTTGCCCCCGTCGTCGTCGTCGTCGTTGTCGTTAACGCGGTACCTGCGAGCTTCTTAATAGTCTCTTTCTCCGGCGACTTTTTCACCTCGGGTACTTTCTTCTCTTTGGTCGTCGGACTCTTTGAATTCTCTTTGCACTCCGTTTTCGACGTTTTGCCGTCCTTCTTCTTGTCGTCTTTGCCCTTTTTCTTAACAACCGACGTTACTTCCGTTTTATTATCGTCGATTTGAGAATTTTCCTCGATTTGTGAATTATTCAATTTTTGACTATCATCCTGATTCTCATCGATCTTCAAAGATTTCTTTTTGTCTTCGGCTTTGTCGTTTTTTCTCTTGATCTCCGAGTTTTGCTGCTTTTCAGTCTTTAATTTCTCATCCGATTGTTTCTGATTCTTCTTCTTGTTAGACTCGTTAGCCTGAGAGATAACTGCGTCATTCGTATTTTCTTCAATTTTCTCGGATTTCTCAGTTTTTTTGTCATCTGTGATTTCGCTCTTTTTGTCGTTCTCCTTGCAGAGTTTTTTCTTGTCCTCCGATTTCTCCATTTTTTCCTTTTTCTTTTCCTCCGCTTTCTTCTTGTTCTCCTCCGCTCTTCGTTTCTTCTCCAACTGTTCCAATTTCTTTTTTTCGCTGTCCGCCTTCTTTCTTGTATCTTCAGGTTTCTGTGCCTTTTTGTGTGATTTTTTGTCTATTTTCTTGATGTCGTTAAGCAAAAATTTGTCAGGCGACGCTCTACGCTTTTTTGTAATAGTCGCTGTTGTCTTTTGCGCCTTTTGGGCAACGACTGCCTTCTTCTGCGGCTTCATTCCTTCTTCTCCTCCCTTCACATCTTCGAACTGAATTATCGACGCTGCCCTTGGTGGTTCGATGCTTCTTTCGGCTTTCGAACCCTTCGGCTGCACTACCTTTTTGCCATCTCCTAGCTAACGTCGTTTTCTGGAGTCACCTTCCGTTGACTCTGGATCTATCTGTAAGCTAGCGACACAGCGCATCGTACCAAACCTTAATAATAATTCGGACTAAATCGCCGTAAACGATTGTTCACTTCCGTATAAAAACTCTCATCAATCCTAATTAAATGTTTTGCGTTTGTCACGTTCGAAAAAATTGCACTAAATCGATAAACCGACAATTGAATATTTTTCTCGATTATATATTTGACAAATCGTCGGTGTACGGAGTTGTAGAACGCGACCGCACTCTAGTGTCCTCGAAATGAGATAACGGTACCTTTAAAGGGCCTTCGATTCACCGGACCTTTAATCCCCGCGATCATTCACAACGAACAATTCTCCGAATAGCATAACCGTCGACGCGATTAGTTCGCGAAAAACGCTAAGATGCGAAAAGAAATAACACAAATGGTCGTTTAAAGAAACTCCGGCGAATCTCTCCATATCCGCTAAAAAGGGTTGAGTGAAAGAAAGAAAAAAAAATCGAGGCAAAAACCCTTAGCCAGCGTATCCGTAGATGGCCACAAGTGGCTGACGTGAGGCGAGCCGCACAGCAGCAACCGCGGCAGCAGCAGCCTGATCGATGAATCCCTTGCACACACAAAGCGACCAGTACCCGATATTATCGCGAAAAAGGCTACTCGAGGAGGAAAAAAAAAGAAAATCAATGCACCGACTCGAGTTTAAGTGAAAATCTTCTTGCAATCACGCGAAATCCTGACGATGTATCGAGGTCGATAAACTACGGGTACAGAAAGCGTTGTTTATATAGGAGTATAAAAAATCAAGATAATGTTTACCTCCGGCAAGCCCTTTTGTTGCCCCACTCGGCCCGCGAACGCTCGTTTCGAACACGTCGCGGCGATTCTCTTTTCTCTCTTTATTAAAATTTTCCCCACTATTATTCTGCGCTAGTTTTCTTCTGTTTTCTATTAAACTCTTCGTCGTTATTTTTTCACTGTTTATTTTACGATCACCGCGCACCGCATCGAACGACGTGAGGCGAAAAAACCGATTTCGAAGCTTTGTTAGTCAACGAATTTCGCACGTCGCGACCGGGACGAGTCGCGCGAGGGATCTATCGCGAAAATCGCATTCTCGGTCCCGCAAACTCTTATCGCGCTGGACGTCCCTGCCCTTTTGCCGTAGCCTCGTCCGCCATTTTATTAAACTTGCTTTAACTACGGGGCCTCGCGTGCCCTCTCACGATTTCTCGTTTCTCTTTATCACCCGACGACAGTGCCTGTCGGTACGTTCCACTGTCAACATTGTTTTGTACGGGCTTACGAAATTTTCGAGTCGGTGGCGTCCTCGAACGGCATATCGCGAGCGAAAATACTGTGTTTCACGTCCGCGCAGGGAGCTTCGTCGAGTTATTTTTTTTACTGCGCTAACCGCGTACGTGCGCTTTCTGACAAGTGTCAAGTGTCAAAAAAACATGGAAAGCGGCGCCGAAGTTGAGACAAACGACGATTATTATTTAGAATTGTCGGCCGATCCGATAAGATTCGAATCCGTCAGTAGTTTAACCAATGTCTTCTTCGATGACTCGAAACAGCAAGTGAGCAATTTAATGAATTGAAAAAAATAATACATTTACGCAAAATAATCCGCGTTATCTAGATAACAAATTTTTTGCGTCATTTCCATGCATTTTCAGGTATTCGCTGTACGCTCCGGAGGTGTCACGGGAGTTTTGGTCAAAGGACCTGATCAAAATATAAACTTTCGAATGGACGACAAGGGTCCCGTTATCTCGATAAAATTCTCACCAGCGATGAACGTTTTGGCTATACAGAGAACAAACACATCTGTAGAATTCGTCAATTACTCAACAACAACGGGTCTCGACAACGTAGAATACTCGCAGTCTTGCAAAGGCAAAAACGCCACTATACAGGGCTTCGTTTGGACTCATGGCAACGAAATATTACTTGTCACGGATCATGGCGTCGAATTGTTTCTCGTAATTTATCAAATCTATATTAAAAAAAAAAAAAAAAAAAAAAATAAATAAATAAATTTATAAAAACGTATTTTTTAAAAATCTACACAGGTAAATCCAGCAAAGCGTAACGTCAGAGCCTTGAAATCTCTGAGTCTCGGAGTAAATTGGTATGTATTCTGTCCACGGAGTTGCATGATTCTTCTGTCCTCTGGTACGATAGGAAATCAGATGCAGGCGCTCCACGTAACGCCGGGAAATCTTCACAAGATCACGAAATTCGAGAGTAAGGAAGCTTTTTCATCCCCTCCAGGGGTTGATGAATATTTTTTTTAAATCGGAAAAATGCCAGTAGTAGATTTTTGCAATAGATTTATTACAGTGGAGGTGACCGCGACGAAGCCGGGAAAATTAGCCGTTTCCGAACGCGACGTAGCGCTAGCCGTTCTTTACGGAACGCCCTGCATAATCGTTTTGCGACATCAACCGGGAGTTAATCGCTCTGTGGGAACTGCCTTCGTTTGCGTCTATACTGTACACAAGTACGTGGAATTTATCCCGTTGACGCGTAAAAAACGAAGACTTTTTGTTTCACGAATTATTTAATTCCAGAATGTTAACGATAAAGAGAAGTCACATCTTGAAACTCGACATGAGTGGGCGATTCGCGATAAATGTTGTCGACAATTTAATTATCGTTCATCATCAAGCCTCGAAAGTAAGTTATCCTTAGTGATCAGTTCGGATACAGAATGATTGAATTTTTTTAAAAATCTGCGCCATTTCATTTTCTTTTTTTTTTTTTATAGACATCGATGATTTTCGATATAATGTTATCCGGCGTCAGCGACGGTACTGTGATGCATCACACCAGCGTAGCGGTCCCGAAACCGATAAAACCCTACAATCTCAAAGTCCAGGGATCAACGCTATCGGAACAAGTCATTCAACCGTGTCAATTATGTATCCTTTTAATAATTGTCTTTTCATCGCAATAAGTACAAAATTTAAACGATAAAATTAGTCTTAACGCTGACAAAGATTCTCCAAATTGGGTCGTTTTTCAACCGAACATCGTGATCGACGCTAAGCTCGGTTGCCTCTGGTACATCGAGTTGCGACTCGAATCCTTAGTGGAACTTCTGGAAGACAAAGTACAATTGGTCGAATTTCTCATGCAGCGTACTAACGCGAAATCCATACTGCTGCAGGTTCTTCAAAGTTTAGTTAGCGATTTGCCAAAGACGCTTATCGATATGCCGGCGATATTCGACAAGCTTAACGCCGTTTATCGAAATCATTTGGAGAACGAGATTCAGAGTCAGGTATGTAAACTTCGGCTTTGACCGATTGATTAGAATGCTATATTCGTCACGAACGAATGTATCTCACACCTTGCAGATGGGTACACCTTTGCAGAACAGTACAAAAAATTCTGGTAGTACCGCGACGGAGAATTTCGAGTACAAATTGTTGTTGGATCAGAGCGACATGTATACCCATATATTGTCGAAATTCAGCGGAGACACGATAGAACCGAAAATGGCTATTTGGGTACTTCTCGAATACATAAGGTAATCAAAAAATAGTTCTATTAGTAAAAAAAATCTCTATGAGTTATTTCGTTTTTTTTTTTTTGAGAAATGGGTGAATTTTTGTGATAATTTATTGCAGATCTCTTGCGGAACACGGTATCCCGGTGCAACATTATCTCCATGAACTCGTGATAACGACGCTCGTTCAGCGAAAGGCTTATTATCAGTTGCACCAGTTGCTGCAATATCACGTTGTCGCGGATTCCAAGCCGTTAGCTTGTTTACTCTTGTCGTTGGAAAATCTTTATCCGGCGGCCCATCAGTTGGCTCTCGATATGCTGAAACGTTTGGGCAATGCTCACGAAGAAATAATTGAAGTTCTTCTTTCCAAGGGTCACATATTGCCCGCTTTGAGGTCCGCTACAATTTTATTTAATTTGATTAATTTTTCGATGGTAAACTCTACTTATATAAAATTCTTTAATTTCATCAAACAGATACGTAAGAACTGTCGGTATGGCGGATCAGGTATCGGCGAGAAAGTTTCTCGAAGCCGCGAAAGCAACGAACGAGTCGACCCTTTTTCACTCGGTCTTCAAATTCTTCGAACAACGAAACTTGCGTCTGAGAAACACGACATCATTCACGAGGGGCGAACACTGCCAATCCTACGTTCGTCACTTCGAGTATCTTTTTCACGGTAACGACAATCTTTGCAATTCCGACACGAATTCCAACGTTTCTTCGATATCAGCGCAAGACTAGGCGCGACACTCGAGTTACTCGAATTGTGTACAATATGAACAATGAAAAAAAAAAAAAAAAAAAAGAACGTAAATTGCAATTAATCGTAAAATTGTTGAATTGTATTAATTTATCAAATTGAAATAAAAATCTCTACGCTATCTTATGTTTTCGTTAAAAATAATTATTCATTTGTAGGAGGATTAGAACGAGTAGCGGTATATATGTTGATACGATGAGCGAAAAGTTAATCCGATGAGAATTCGGGAAAATTTATCTTGCAACGGACCACAAGTCACACGCGATCGTGGACTCGAAAGCCTATTCCAATCAGGGCAATCGTTGGCCCGTAAAATGTTTTATCATCGTTTCCCGAGTCGTATCGTTCCGGAAAAAAAAGAAATACGCGGCAGCAGTTTATATATGCGACGGTATAGCTAGCGGAATGGAGAGGAGAAAGAGTAGAATCGATGAGGTTTTGTTACCAGAAGCCGCGGCCACTCACCTCAACGACCCAAAATTCACAGCATATATGGATATATACGAGGGGTAGAAAACGAACGAACGAACGAGTCGATTGGCTTTATCGTCATCCGGAAACACCAGTTTCGATTCGCTAACCACTCGCGATATCGCAAGCTTTGCCACTCTACAATGACGAATCATAAACTATCGTAGTAACCAGACACTCAAAATCCATTTAAAATGATTTTTATTGACATATCTTAAATCACTTTTCGTCTTTCTCTTATTGTTTCGTGAAAAACAATATTGTACAACTTTGTGAATTGTTTTTTTTTCTTCACGTTTATTTTTATTTTTATTTTTTTTCGTATGTTCCGCAACGTTTCTTCACTTTTTTTCTCTCTTTACAATCGAGAAGGTTTTTTTTTTTTTTTTTTTTTTTTAGGTATTTGTGAGTAGTAGTCGTAGCATAGTAGAGCAGATTACGGGATAATTAGTTCGGGACGGTGCGTGTAGGTCGTTTACACAAGTACAGAATTAATTTTTATCGAGTACCGACACTGAGAAGAATAGAGATTACAATAATTATAGTTTTACTATATTACTGTATTTTTTTTTGTTTTGTTTCTGTTTTGGTGCGTTTGGGAATCTAAATGTTGATAAATTCGGAATTTTTTTTTTTTTTTTAATTCTACAAAGCGCGTTCAACGCACAATCCCCGTTCCGTCGATCTCGTTACGCTTATTTCGCGACTCTACTGCAGTTTATAATTTGGTCTCTCGTACCGTACATATTAATGTTATTACAACTTTATCGCAACGATGTTCCCCTCGTTAACTCGACGCTTTTCCAAAATACATTTTACAAATATATCGCGTCCGATAGTTTCTACGTCTTACTTTCGGGACTTTTTTTTCACATTTTTGAAGGAAGTTTTCGTAATGCGCGATAAAGTATAACGAGGGGCGTGCATCGAAGATCCGTGAAAGACAGTCTACAGTGTGGTTATTTACTATTTAAAAGTACAGAGACAGCGATATTACACTCATTAGAATTGTAATTAGCGATATACTAGTTATATTTCTTCTTTTTCTTCATTAAGGTCGTTTTTTTCTTTTTTTTCTTCTTTTAATGGGTATTTGCGAAAAATAGTGTTGGCCGGGGACTTCACTTTTTAGACGAATATAGTATGAATTTTTTTATTTTTTGTTATTTTTTTGTTTTGATTCGTAGCTTAGCCTCACTCGAGCGATCTATAATCTATATTAAAAGAGATAATGATAAGGATAGATTGCGGAACCCGATTTTTTTTATACAGACGGATACATTTATCACGGATACATGCAGATTGCGCAATCGAAGTTTTTTAAATCGCGATACAATTTATTCCATTTCGTTTTTTTTTTTTTTTTTTTTTTTTTTTTTTATTACAATCTCAGCGTCTCAACTTGTCTCGAAACACAATTTTTTTCGAAGTCAGATGGTAAGCTTTATAGGACATTTGATTATCGATAATTATTTTTTATTCAATGTGCGAGACGAGCGTTTTTATAGATCGGAACCAATGAATTTTTCATAATCAGCTTTCAGCATCCACGCGAATACGAGTTTCGCTAACATTTCGTGTAAAATTGGTCATCATATAGAGATTTGATAAGTCGAGAAGAATACGTGCGATTATAGCTGCGTCTGAGCGTCGAAGGGAATATAATTACTTCTTTTTTGTTTTTTTTTTCCTTATTCACCGCACTGCGGATATTATAATTAGATACGATAGGTATTTTTTTTTGTATGTTATTATATATACGTTTTTTTCATAACGCAATGTTCTCACGGTATGTTACTTAGACAAAAGCTCTTCTGGCTCCCACGCAGCGCTTTTATATCTCAAAAATACAAAAACTTCTCCGTCACATTTTAATTTTTTTTTTTTTTTTTTTTTTTTTTTTTTTTTTTTTCATTCACACACGTTCGATCGCGATCGAGTTTTATGAAACGTTCGCGAAGTTATTCCATACATTTTTTAAAATTAATTTCTTTTTTTTTATTTCATTTAAGCGTAATAAATTGCAGTATTCTTGAATATACATTATCGATAACATTAAATCAATTTAATAAGTAAAATTGTGTCTCTTCCGGATATAAGAGAATCACCTCGTGGACGTTTCAACGAATTCGTCCCCTCATTACGTATTTCATCGGACCAGATGGGTGTTAGATCTCCTGCTTCAATTTTTCAACATTCTGCCGAATTTCAAAAATCCTCGAGTACAGGACGGTTACGACGATAATTAATTATTTTAATTGTAGTCATACAAGCCTAACTAGTAACGAGATTATATCGTTTAAAATCGATTGACCACCAGCCGAGTTTAATGCTCGATGTTTGGTGTGATCGATAAAAACGAGATGCAGGTATCGCGGTCACGACTTCTCGGGCTTTTCGCGCCTCCCAGAAGACAGTAAAGATAAAACTATCGTTTATATACATATATTTATATATATATATGTATATATCTCGGGGTGCCCAATGCAAGGGCATTTGAATGCCTCGAGATCGTAACGCACAACCGACAAACACTTATCTTCGGTGCAAACTATCCGTTTACGTAACACAACGGTATACATTAATTAATTCAATTAATTAATTAATTAATTAATTATACGACCGTATTACGATCTATTTAATATAATTTAATGTCGTAAGTAGATTATAATAATTTATATCCGAATGAAGATAAATTATCGCTATAAATATGTGGAGCAGCGTTTTTTTTTTTTTTTTTTTTTTTTTACAACGCCCACCAGTCATTTTTGTATTTATGCTCTCCGCGCATTTATCATCGTTGGAAATTAATGTTTCTATATCAATCCCTTTCGTGCATCGGTTCAGCGTGTATTTTCTTTTTTTTTTTTTTTTTTTTCTATAATTCTATTACTTCTTTTTTTGTGTCTGTACTCGAGGGAGTATCGAGTGTCCTTGCAGCCGTTTTGCGAACTTAAAGATACGGTTTTTTTTTTTTTTTTTTTTTTTTTTCGTTCTTATTGAATTATCTCGGAACTCTCTTTATCTGCCTTCGGGTCTTTGGTAAAACAAACGGTTATTATTTATTTTTCCCAGCGGAGAAAGTTCACGAGATCGCGAGACGGCGATGTCCTTCGGCCTCGCGGAAGGTCTCGCAAATCGCGTGGATACTCGATACTCCCCCGTTCAATCACGATCCTTTATCTAAATAACCTTCGGGTATATTATCTAACTCTCTGCTTATGTCTATCGTTTATACCTTTCTATATACTCGGCTAAGCGGATTTTTCTTTCGCGAACTTCCTTCTTTTTTTTTTTTCTTTTTTTCTCCCTTTGCTCGGCGAGGTGTTCAATAGTAAACCTCCGGGCAGTCCTCACCTTACATCCCGAGCGCTTTCTGAATTTACAATTCAAAATAAATTGGCTGCGACGCGAATCTTATTGAGAGAAATCGACTTGGCTTTTGTTCATTTGTTCCCAGTCTCTCGCGTTTTCTCCGCGTTTCTTGAGTTCGTTGATCTCGTTATTGGAAGGGAGAAAAAAAAAAAAAAAAAAAAAAAAAAAAAAAAACGTGAGCACTGATTCGACCGGAGAAGTTCGACAATCTCTTCAATCGTGTATTCGACGCTACGGAGACCTCAATTATTCATCGCATCAACGAATTTCCGCGTGAATGAACAAAATCGCTTTCAAAATCGATGAATTATTCTTGAGGAAGACGAACTAAAGGGGAGAATTTCTTCGGATTCTAAAGATTCATTGATCTACTCTTCCTAATGGACTGTTTTTTTTTTTTTTTTTTTTTTCTCGTCTTTAACAGTGCCGCAAGTTGTATCGCGGAAAAATCTCGTATCACTCCTTATCAATCATTGACGCTTCGATAAGTTTTCAAGCCACTGGCGAGTTATCTTTCGCGAAGCTCTGAAATGATTCCCTTTAACGATATATGGGATACGATAGGGGGGGCAACCTTTCTCGCTTAGTCAATCGCTTTCGTTTGATAAGTGATAAAGGAGACGGAACGAAAGAAAGCCGGATGGGGTTGAAAGGACGGATGACATTCGCGTGGTCATTCGAAGAGATCGATCAACCGAAAAGGAGAGGATTCGGAAGAAAGGTAAAGGTTGCTCGGTGAACCGAAAAGACTCGCGGTACTGACTTCGTGAACGGAGGATATAAGCAAATTCACTTCGTTAACTTCCGCGACTCCCTCGGGTAACTTTTTGATTGGCTCTGGTGTATCATCATCTATACCATCACTCGATGGTGGTGGAAGCAATAGACGATACTGTAGAGTAGTAGTATCTGCAATTTTTACATATATATATATACTATACATATATATCTCTTTAATTTGATTCCGTTTAACCCTTTTTAGTTCCTCCGCGTTTGATTAAATTCGTATCTTTCTCAGCTCTGTATGTTTGTGCGAACTTCGATGTTCCATCGTCGTTTCTTCTTTCATCCTCTTTCGTCTTGTCTTTCGCGAGGTAAGATGTTTAATTTTGCAACGGCGAAAGGTCGAAAGAGTTTGTAACTCGGCACGACAAGGATGAAAAGAAGAAGAACTCCGTAATTAATTATAGATAGTCCGGTATATACCGTGAAGAAACAAGCGGAGAGGATTGAATCGCCCCGGGAGGCTCTGTCTGTGTCGTTCGCAACGAACTCCGAAGCGCATCGAGGTACGAAATGAAGTTAACGAGAAAAGCTCTGTCGTCGCAGTTTCGTATTTTTATCATCATTTTTCTTCTCCGTACATGTATCCCACACTCTTTCCTTCGTTCCAAGACGCGGAAAATCACGAGATTTTCTTATGATACTCGAAGTAAGTTGCGGTGTACGCGGTAGAAAATACACGAGTCAGCCGTCCAGCATTCGGCAAAAGCTCCTCTTTAGCGTGCAGAGGAAATCCAACTGCGCGACACAGTCGACACAGCATGGTAGCACTTACGTATTTTTCTTTACCGTCTCTGCTTACCTCTTAATTGGACACCGACCGCACGGGGTCGCATTTCCCCACCGTTTTTTTCTGATTTTTTTTTTTTTTTCTTTTTCTTTTTTACCTCCTCGCCTAACTCGTCGCTTTCGTTTCCCCGCTTCGCCGTTATATCGTTATAGTTATAGTTTACACGGAGAAGGATTTTTGTAACGAGCACTCGGCTCTTACCGCTTTTACCGCGATAATATTTTTTCTCGCTGTACTTCAGTTGATTCCACTTTTACCATTTACTTCCTTTAACACCAAAATTTAAGCTCGCATGTTGCCGCTTCCTTTGCACTCCGGGTCTCTGTCGGCGACAGTTAAAAAGTCCAAATCCACTTTTCCTCCAGAAAAATAACGCGACGCGTTATTTAACTTTTTTTTTTTTTTTTGTTTTCTTTGAAAATTTATTCGTTCCGCGTGCGGCCCGAGTGTATCGTCGGATGTCTCCACAAGGACAATTATTTTTACAGTCGGACTTTTCATTCGGAATTTTTCTTTTTTTACTGTTTTTTTTTTTTACGTATACGAAGAGGGGAAGAGTCGAGAGTGCGGCGAGAAAGGTCTTTCCAGCACGAGTGCCGCGGTCTTTCCGTAAAGTGGAATAAACCAGCGACTCCCTTTGATCTCGAAGAGAAAAGACGTTCTTTGCTTGCTACGCTTTCCTCGCTTCTTCTTTTTTTTTTTTTTTTTTTTCCTCTCCGCCTCTTGTATCGCTCTGGTATCTCTCCCTCTCGGCTGTTTCACCTCCGCGCGTTGCCGCGCGCAACGCGGTATCACTTCCTTTGTCTCCGGGGCATCAACGGAATCTACGACTTCTTTCGTTTACTCTTTCCGGTCTGCAAAAGATACCGCGTAGTTTCTCGGACCTTTTCTTCCCTCCAATTTATGTTACGTACCACCACACCGTTGGTACATTCGCCATTTCGCAACCCCCTGTTATTACCACCGATTGTTTATCTTCGTCAACTCCGATCACCGCAATTCTTTCGATTGCGCTTTCAACTTTTCCGATTCGTTGACTCGTCATTCTGGATTTTCTTTTTTCTCTTATCTTGTTATACGCCGAATGCTTCCCCTCCCCCCCCTTGAGAATAAAATTCTCATAACGGAGTATACTTTCTTCGCGTACAGCCGAAGCCTCTACGACATATATAGTAATTTTATACTATTTTGTATACATAATGATAACGTTTTCTTTTTTTTTTTTTTTCTTTTATCTTACTTCCGGATCCTTTTTATCCGGTTTCTAAGACAAGACTTAGGAGATGTTACAATCATCGGCGTGAGAGTCCCGAATCTGTTGCTTCGTTTTTCGCGACGCTCGCCTTATTAAGCTCCGACTTCGAGGTTTGCTTTTCACTTCTTCGGCTACCGTGACGACGCTAGAGCCCTGTGCTGCCATCACTTGTTGGGGAGAACCGGGACCCGCGCTTCCGGTTCTTCCACCGGGACTTCCGGATCTGAAACATCAAGCAACAAAATACCACGTGGAAAACCAAATTCGCACAGAATTGTGGGGCCGTAAAAAAAAAAAAAAAAAAAAATTGATTAATTACCGTCGAGAACCGTAAGCGGAACATCGTCTTCTCAGTCCCGACTCATCGGCCTCTCCAGTTGGATTTTTCGGCACGATTCTCGATAACGTTACGAAACACCTGAATATTTCTTTGATATTGTAATCGTCCTTTGCCGAGCATTCCATCACTTTTCCCCGTATCTTTGGCAAGTCGCAGAAAAGCCACTCGCTGACGTCTTCGATCGGTACTTCGCGTCTCGCTGGTGCCAAATCCAGTTTATTACCGGCGACCACGATCGGTACTTCCTGTTTCAGTGGAAAACATGGAAAATAAAATTATTATTATTATTTTTGTTGTTATTGTTATTATTATTATCGGTGTCGTTATTATTATTATTATTGTTGTTGTTGTTATTGTTATTATTATTATCGGTGTCGTTATTATTATTATTATTGTTGTTGTTGTTGTTGTTGTTGTTATTGTTATTATTATTATTGTTGTTATTGAGACTCACCTGAAAATCCGGACGTTGTTCTCTGACTTCTTCGAAGCACCTCTTCACGCATTCGAAGCTCGGCAACGACGTTGTCGCATAAACCATCAGAAAAGCGTGCGCTGTCGCTATGCTTAGTCTTCTCATTGCTGGGAACTGTAGGTCACCTTTAATAAATATTTTTAAAATATGTATATCAAAAATACAGCGTTATTTCGGTTAAAATTCTTATCCGGAAATGGAGAAGAAACAAAAATATTATTCTCGAAGTAAACGCGGAAAATAAATTATATTTTTTTTCCCCCTGTAGATGGGGCGGATTATGATACTTATTTTGCATTATGAAATCGTTCAGAAATATATTTTATTTTTATCTTTTTTACCGTTTTATTGCATTCCATTTGATTATTTTTTCAAACTTTCTTTCTTCTCAAATTCGTGAGCCTACAGCTCACGCAAATATTTCCCTCGGGATAATTAAAGTCTAATGTTAGATAGCGGTGAATTAATACGTTTTTCATTATTTTATTTAAATAAATTCCCAATTCGAATTTAAAAAACTAATTGATGATACAGGAGGGTAAGTTATTCTTACCCGCGGTATCGAGCAGATCGACCTTCAAGGTCAACGTCCCGAGGATGCATTCCCTCGAGTATAGATCCTCGACCGTCGGCCTGTATCTCTCGGTGAATCCCTGACCGAGCAAACGTCTTATAATCGCACTTTTGCCGACTCCCGCACCTCCCAATACGACCAAACGAATTCTCTCGTAGTCCGTCATTTCTCCGTTACGACAAATATGTCCAATAGAGAGAGAAAAAAAAAACACTTTAAAGTGTCCCCTTTCGTTTGGCGCGCAGTAACCGCGACCTCGGGCTTCAGATAAAATTCATTCTGTCCCACGAAAGCTCGCGGTTCTCTTTCTCAGCAATGTTATATATATATATTTTTCTTCTTCCCTCGTCGGTTACTTAATATTTTATCATTCGTCGTCGTAGTCACTTCGTTGACAAGGTCGCCGTGGAATTCTATCAGGAAATTCAATACGTCCCGACTGGTAGATTTCTTTTTTCTTTCCTCGTGTTGAGGCACAGCCTTGACTGTCGAGCGGTCATCGGCAGGTGTATTAATTGGATCAACAGAGGCGAGGAATCCCAGCCGCGCCTTTGCGTTCTCGTCTATTTTTTTTTTTTTTTTTTTTTTTTTTTTTTTCGTGAATAGTTGGCTTCTTCCTTGCGGCGCACGTGCTCCGGAAATCCTGACGATAGTATAGCAGCGAGATAGAGTGTTCGAAATTCGTTTCGATAGTATCGATCACTTAATGAATTTTAAGCAACTTGCTTTGCTTACATCTTTATTATTTTCTCACACGATCCTCCTTCTTATTTTTTTTTCGTCTTCAATTCATTTTCGTTCGTATGAGTATCGAATAAACGCGAATAGTGCTCCCTTCTCGCGTTGTCTCTCGGCATCCTCTATCGTTTGTCTCTTGTTCGACGAGAGCGATTGACCAAATTTACATTTGTCTTTGATTGCACAACCGACCGTGAGCCGGTTGGACTTTTCAGCTAGTCGATTGGAATTTCGTTTATTGTTCTATAGAGACGGCGTTCGTTACCCGATGGAGTCTAAAGGTATGCGGATAGCTATGCGCACAGTCGTGCATCGACTGTGTACGGATTATCTCGTGCGAGAAAATTCAACGCTGTTCGTGCCGTGTCGCAGTATAGTCCCCCGGAAGCGACGAGCAGAGAGAGAGAGAGCTTTTTTCATAAACGCCGTTTTAATCACCAAACTCGTTACTTCGCAGTTCGAAGCTTCTCTTCGTGTTTGTGTGTTAACCAGATGAAACGAGAGGAAGGATGAACGAAAAACGATAGTCAGACAGGTAGGACGATGCAGATAGAGTCAAACGAATGAAATGAAAAAGAGAATGAGAAAACAGAAATATCGGAAGCGATGGACAAAGGAAAATAGAGGGATAGAAATGGTAATATTGTTTCGAGGATTTCCCACCGTTCGCCCCGGCGAATGATCGAACGGCGTTACTTCGCGAACAGAAATGGTTGTAACTCGGGGTTTTGCGAATCGTCTAATTTCCACGCATCGATTGTAACACTGTCGCCCATCGTCCGATATTCTCGATTATGTGGACGGTAATGCTGTCACCCGCTTATCGCATAATCTGCAACAGATAAACGGGGGAAAACGCATGTGTATTACTAAACTCAGTTAGACTTCGAAACAAGCGTACGGTTATATATTTCCGATTGATAATCAACGGATAGTTAACGAAATATTCTCAATTGGCTACGAGAATGGACTGACAGTGCCGATTTCGAATGAACCAGATGAATGCAGATACGATTGCAGCAATTTGGGTCACATGCGAAAATGAATGGTGCAGATTAATCGATGATTTTCATTCGAGAAATTCGTTATAATTTATAATGGAAAAGAGAATAATAAACAAAAATTACAGACAATTGTTTGCAGCGATACTACACAGATAAATATTATACGAAGCGATGCAATGTAATATGGAATGTTCAATTTTATAAAATTGTAATTCAACTGCATATCCCCTTAAATATTCCGCGCAAAAACAGGTGGACAACCGATTGTTAAAAGAGGAAAAATTCTCAGCACAAACTTCGCTAAAAATCAGTACGAAGCAATAGTTCGTGTCTACAACACAATTTTTTGGGGAATCCGCAGAAAATTCATATTTTTCATGATATTGCTGTTCCAAATATAAACATAATGAAAAAGTAACTTCTCCCACCATAATAGACATAATAGATATTTACGATTATTTATTTATTTGTTTTCTACTAAAAATTAATAAACTATAATACTTGTTTGACAAGAAAATGAAATCGTATTGAATAAAATTGTCAAAAACATCGAGGATAACAAGATTAGAGAATTTAAGTCAACGCCTCAAAGTATTGTACAAAATAAAAATTACTATTATATATTTCGTAAATGTACGGACTTTATATCGGCCTTATAAACATCTATTAACATCTACTGTAATATAGACATTCGATTCGATGAACATAATAATTATCGCGCCTTGTCGAGTGTCAAATAGTGGTTTCTCTTTTTTTTTTTTCTGAAACTAGCCTGCGGCAGCACAGTTTCCGGTTCAAAAAATTTGATACATCGGCTACTCGTTCGGACGCAAGAGGCCGTTCGCTTCGATGTGTACGTTTAATTTTTCCTCATATTTTTTTTGTATTATTGTTTTATCGGCGAGAGTAGTGCACATGACGAGAAGGGGGAGGGGGGGGGGTGGTAGATTGCAACGATGGCCAATGCAGATACTTCTCTTTTCAGTACCGGTCGTTCAGATATTTTTTTTTTCGGCCATAAATATTTTTTCCCGTCAATCCCTCTCTCGTGGATATAAATAATTTTTTTTTTTTTTTTTTCGTTTTGTTTATCGTCGACCTGTTTTTATATGCGTTTCTTCGGCTTCGTTGGCGAAGCGGTCAGCAACGGAGCGAACTGATGCGAGATAATCCATGGTAGGTTTGATGGGATTAATAAAAAATTTAAGGTCAACAAGCGAGTAGGCGGAGTTCGTACTGCTATACAAATTTAATTGTGTCAGAGAAGATTGCATGAAGTTAAAGCTGCGGAGGGGAGTGGCGCCAGTTGTTTGGCAAACCTGTTCCGCTGACCACTATGAAAACCACCGGCCAAGTATTAAAACATCCGGTGTCCGGTTTAACAGATTGTATCATAGAATCCGGAAAATTAGCTTTATCGCAAAATAATGGTAAAGCCAACGTAACGTTTGATATCGGGTCATACCGTCCTATCGCTATCACTCGCTCATCTGTTTAATGTGTAAAACAACGGGCCGGCGACTCCTCAGCGATGATCCGATTAATTCACCGATCGCGTATTAATAATAAGCCCCTTGTTGGGGTGTACTCTCGGCCATCGTGTTTAACTATACACCCACAATATTGCTCATCTCGTCGTAATTTTCCAATGAACCACGCCGAATCATTGTTCGGCGCGTACACGGACCGCCGCGAAAATAAACGTATATCGACGAGAGAAGACCAATATTATAGGTTTCATGGAAACTCTTCGATCTTCCAATTATTAACGACGGCATCATTGTCGTTATCGATTTTTCGTTACGTATCTAAACATAAAAGAGAATGGAAAGCAAAGAGGAATGAGACGAATGGAAGGGGGGGAGGGGGTGGAGACACGAGCGGAATATTAGACAGAAACAGACAGAGGATGAGGTGTCGATAGTACAGCTTTGCCCTGTCAGTTCCTGCATCGTGACTGTGTTTTTAGCTCACGAAGCGGATATAAAGTGATGAGGGATGACGGATAGGATGGGTGTCAAGTATGAACTGTACGACTCGTTCTTTTTCTCTTGGGGACTATACGCGCACATACCGCGTTGGGCACCCCTCGGCAAATACGCGGAAGCATCGAAAGCAACAGCAAAGTTGTGGCGCAGGAAGAAGGGAGGTAAGGACTGCGAGAAGCTACGACGGGAGACGGGACAACCGTATTTCCATGGCAACCACGATGCCGACGGACGTCGTCAAAGGGGAAAGCGTATCCTTTGGGAGTTGCTTCCGATCCCTGGCAAGAACCAAATATAGATATATACACATCGTTGTGACTATGCAGTAGACGTAATAGCGCGAGGGTACTATAATACAGTTACTATATACAAGTTTACACCCCACTATCCCACCTCATCCCCTAAACCCTTCGCGACGAACACGATAAAGCATCCCAACGGACTGGTAAGACAGTATACTTTGACATTGTTCCTTCGCAATTATGCTTCCTTGGAGAAACAACGAAACGAAAATGTGAAGCCTATTGCGCCGTATTCACCCCTCGTCGATGGTGCAATCTTATTTTTTACGATTTTGGGAAACTTCGCGCACCCTTTGTGCGGTACTACTGTTTACTATAGTGTTATGGCGGACGACGAGTAGTAAAGTAATAGAAAAAAAAATTATTCTTTATTACTGCCGTATAGTACAGGCCACGTAAAAAAAATATATATGTGAAATGTATGGAAATAGATTTTTCGGAAAAAACTCTTATATCTTGAAAATAAATTTCATCTTAATTTTTTTTTTTTTTTAATTTCATCTCAATTTTTTTTTTTTCACATGTTCTTAAATTTTCTTAAAATATCTCTGAGATATATTTATAAATTGAAATTAACCACTGACTTTGCCGGAGTTCGTTAACGCCGATAGCGCATCAGTGAACCATTGCGGCAATGGCTAACGACAGGGGTCGAAATAACTTAAAAGTAAAAGTGAATAAGAAACATTTTATTTTTCGTATGAGTCGCGTGGATAGTTTTTCATTATAGTTTGTTTCCATCCGGCAAAAAAGTCGCGAGTTGACTTTCAAAGTGCATTATGGGTTCGCCGCTCCGGTAAGAACTGGAGTAAAATTGAGTGCGAGAAGTAGGTACGAACCCGTGAGTTACGTGGGAGAGGGGGCGACGGAGAGTGAGCTGTGTGTTTACCCGAGCGAACTAATCGAGTCCGAGATCCAACTAGCGAACGACGAGGTCTCTTCTATAATAATGGCTCTTCTCTTCCGTCCGTTCGACTTTTAATTGTTCGCTCTCTTACAGCGCGTACTCTCTCTTTCAAAGTTTGCTCCGAAGCTTCTACTTTCCGTCTTCTTTCGCGTCCCCTTCTGCTCCGCCAATCTCTCCGCTTGTTTAAATACTTTTTTTTCTTCCTTTTATACGTTTTTTTCTTTCTTTAAGGCATTCACGAGACGGTTTCGCGGCTACGGCAAGGAATGGGGGTAGGTTCGCGCTAATTAGTTCTCGGTTATCGGCCGTTGATGAGAGAATCTTCTTGTTAATTGGCGAATCGCCTTGCAATCCAGGTCATCCAGACATCGTTTTATACCTGACTATAATAATCTTTCTCTGATGCCACAAAGTTAAACGTCCTATTATTAGTTCTATTTTTAGAATAGCAAAATAATAATCATTAGTGTAGCGCCAAGCGATTGTGAATTGCGGCTGTTGTTGAATAAACAACGGAGGAAGGAAGGGAGAAGTTGGGTCGCACAACAGTTCTAATTATGCACTGGACGCGGTCGTTGCAAAGTGAATAGGGCTCGGAGAGAGGGAGAGAGATCTGATGGAGTTGATGGCGTGGCAAGTCTCTCTCCCGTAGACTATGACGGGACTATGTGCCAACTGCTGCCCTGTGTGTCGCATGAGAAGTAAACAGCGAACGCGTACTGTACTGACACACTCTCTGGTACACTGAAAACGTTATATATCATAGCTGGACTCGCATAACGTTGGGTGATTGTGGTTGATAATAGGGGCTCTAGTAACGTTCAAAGTAAGTACGTCGCACGCACGGCAACATCCATGTACTGCACATTGTTTGATTGTTATATTATGCTACTCTGAACGATGAATTATCATACGACTTCTTGCACCTGCATCTCTATATACAATATATATATATATTGATGTTTTATAGGGAATGCTGAATATTATGAACTCTATTGTTAAACAGTGTCATTGTGGGAAAAAAATAAAATTTAAATGATAAAATAATTCTGACGGAAAAAGTAATTTTATAAAAATGAAAAATTCACTAAAAAAGGAGTGCAATAAAGAAATTGTATTAATAAAAAAGAGTGAAATAACAAATATTTGTTGGTATATTACGATAAAATGATTTATTAGTCATCGAGTGCTAAAATCTTCGGATTTTGATACACGAATAATCATTAGTTATTTCACTCATTTTTGTTAATTTTTATTTTGATGATTATAATTTGTCTATTACATTCTTTCTTCAGTCGGGAGGTTTTCCAGTTTTCGTTAAACTGTTTTGATTTCATGTTTTTTTAAGTATAAAAAAACGAAATTTATTAAACAATTAATAGCATATAAACACTTGTCAAGTCATTGCTGCGCGAAGTCTAAATTGAGTCATTAAATAATAGCGTGAAGAAATCGCAGTGACAATTTGATATATCTAAATAATAAAGTTTTCGTTAATTTTCTAAAAGTTACATCTCAGTGATTTCATCCATAATGTTTATAATTTACAGTGCATAATATAGTCTACAATACACTTCGTGACTACAAAAATAATGTACCAATTTTTTTAAGTTAATTTATTACAATTAAAAATTGAAGAAAGTTAAAAATTATTAAAACTGAGAAAATTGAAAACAGTTTGCAAAATCATTATATTCTTTCGATAGATTTAAATTCAATACAATTCAATCAATCGATTATTGTTCGCCATTTTTCAATAATGTTTTTTGCCGTCTTTACACTGCGTATTCTCATATAATTATGTTCCTCAGTTCCATTATTTGAATATCGTACCGAGAAAAGGTACAGACGGAAAACCCGACAACTCAATTTTGAATTCAAACTAAAAAAATGCGTCGCGACGGAAAACCCCGGGGCACCTCTCGATGCTCCCCGTCGCTCTGTGCACAAAGACGATTTATAGAAAAACCTAATTAATATTTCAATATCGAAAGCTGTCTCGTTGAAAAAAGTCATTATTGTACATAATAGACCTCGCGACTCGGAGTTGCGAGCGTTATATTCTTTGCGACAAAGCAACACTGCAACTGCAATGTCATTGTAACGCGGGCACGCGGTGTTCCGCGACCTCCGCCGGAACTGTATTTTATTTTTTTAATAAACCGGTGCATTTTCACGCGCCGCGGTCGTTCGATGAAAATTACTCGTATGCAGTCTCCCCGCTCAGTAAACATTTGTATTCTTGGCTGCTTGCATTTTCCGTAAAGCATTTCAATAGTTAAAAAAAGAAAAAGAAATCGTTCGAAAGGAAATTTTCCATAAACGATTCCTTTAACCGGAAACGATCGTTAGACTCTTTGATAAATTTTACACAGAAAATCGAAGCCCTGCGCCGTGAAGCGGCAAAAAAAAAACCGATGAGCCGCAAAGAGACGAAAGTTTCTTATCATTCTCTCGCCCCTTCGAGTTCGTAATATCACAGTTCTCTTTGGATCTGTTTTTTATCCTCTCGCGCTTATCACCCGGTTCCTGCAGTTGATTTATCGTGGGGACACTTTTAATCGCGTCAAACGATGAATAACAATAGAAGTAATTAATGATCGGACGATTCTTAAGTCGAAAACATCGCCTGTAATACCCGAAAGTTTGGTAAGATAAAAAAAAATTCAGCTTAAATCCTCGTTCCCTGTATCTTCGCGTTTATCTATCTTTTATGGTTTATCGTTCGGGAGAAGATTTTTTTTTCCACACGAACATAAAAGAAAAAAAAATGGGGAACAGGCTGTCGACGCGAACGAAGACGAAAGTCGTGGAATGAAAGATCTCGGAGCTTTTTTACGACGTAACATTTTCTCGAATATAAATTCTACGGCTATTAGATATCTCCCGACACGCACGTGTGACACAGCCTCATCGTTCGTTGAATCCAAATCTTTTTTTTATACACTTTTGGCTATTCGTAATGATTTTTTCCCTCTTTTCCGCTCGTTCTCTCGCATATTTCAGTAACTCATCATTCCTGTATTATCCACTACTGCGTATATTATTCAACAAGCATTGTCGTCGCTTTCGTTAGCTATGCATTATTATTTTACAAAACGACAAAATAAATAAAATCGGTGTACGCGTGCGCGAGTTTGAGCGTTTCATTGTTTAATATTCAAAGGTGTACCGAAAAAAAAAAAAAAAAAAAACAAATGCGGCGGGAGCAAAAATCTCGCTGGCCGTTGGACGTGACAATAGAAAAATCTCAATTGGAAATGATTGTGTGTCAAGATAAAAGAATCATGAAAACGCCGAACAAGCGAGCAAAGTCCATATGAGGATTGCGTATCGATTAAAGTTTAAAAGACGCGCACGCGCGCGCGCGTTTAAAAAAAATTTACAATGAATTGAAATATTCAAAATTGTGAAATTTTTAAATCAATTTATTATTATTTTTTTAATACTTTAAAATTTGTTTACTATTTATTTTATTAATAATTAAATTAATTATTTATTTGAATCATTCAAAGTTTTTTTTGTCTGTATTTTGATGTATAAAAAATATTATGTGCCGTATCTTGAAGACGAAGCCGTAGATATATAGCTGCCTCGTTAAATATTTAATTTCCGGTCGTAACTCTGGATGCATCCGACTTGAAGAAGTGCCGTAAGGGTTCCTTCATTCAGTCCGGTTTCTTCATGCCGCGATGATCCTTCTCGGTGGCAAGAACGGAATAATTAAAACGCCTATGGTCTGTGTGGTACATTGTACCCCTTAACGATAGTGTTAACGCGACGAGCAGCAGGATACCGTCAGTCGATGTAACGAAGCGATAATTAGTCCTGGCTGATGCAGCCTCCGTTGCGGCGCATGGGATAACCATCAGGTGTTGCTGTTGTCGATGCCTATCCATAAACGAGCGACGCTACAGGTCGGTGATGATGATGCCGTTGAGAATCAGGCAGTTTCTCGTTGGGGGATGATCCACGCGCGAATCGTCACAGTCATCGCTCCCCGTAGAGTATCCCGGCCTTTGGAGGAAATTGCGTTGGAACGCGCGCGGGCGTATTTTCCGAAAGGGCACACCATCAACGGCCTGTTGTCCACGCGCGTTGAATTTTCGTGGTGTACCTCGCGAGTACCTCGTCAATCGCTTTCCCTGTGCACGAGAGTTCTCCTCTCTATCCCTTTTACCCTCTGATCCTGTCGCTCAACTATATATATGCTCTCTATACGCCTACAGATGGGAAATTACGCAGAGTCGAGATTAGGAATACATTACTAGTCGTGGATTGCCAATATATATCGGTTAACTATCGACCTTCACGGTGCCGCACGTGCCGACGTTTTAACTCGATCAACCGGAGATGATGAGTCAACGGGATTTCCAAAAGAAAAAAAAAGAGTTTATGGTGTTTATCGAAAAATAAGTTTCTTATATATGAAATATATTTGTAGAAAGGTATGTTTGAAATTTTTATTAAATTAACGGAAAAATGCTTTGAAATCATAAATGTTTACAGCTTACTTTCTACGACAGTTTGTCGCAAATCATTGCTACCAGCTATTTATTTTCTTTCTATCAAATTTAATGCGTCATGTGTCACTGTATTGCGCACAACGACATTTAAAATAATCGAGTTTCGATATTTTAAGGAATTCAGTAATGTTTGATTACCATGCAAGCGAAATTTTAATTAAATACAATTTTGTTTATTTATTAGCGGTTCTCCGTTTAATGAACGATTTTCTCAATGTGCATTTCCTTATGAAATATCATATTATATATAACTATTTTTGTGACTAATCTCATCGCTTGTATTATATTGCAAAATAGTTTTAAGTAATAGAGAAATTTAATCAAAAACTTCATATATTGAACTTCTGGAATTCGCAAGACTACAAAGTTGTAGACTGACAGGCAATTACAACTTTGATACAATATTCTATATTCCTTTTCCTTTTGAATAGCGGCGCATATTCCGAAGAAACAAAAAATAGTAACTAACCAGAGTGCGTTATTTTCGGAGTTTTCTGGTTCGCCGACCGATCGGCGCACCTTTTCGTTACAGTTTTATTTCCAGTACATTCCTCATTGTGTAAAATCTCGATACGCGCTTGTTATCTCCGCAGTATTCGCGAATTCGTACCTTCATCGAGTACGAAAGACTTTTGAATAAAAGTTATTCCAACAGATCGACGTATCTATGACACGTAATATACGGCGGCTAAATTAGCTGCAGTATCGCTGAAAACTTTTGACAACTCGTCTATTTTCGTATACGAGTTTGGAGTTTCCGACGTTAATATCGCGTTCGCGTGTTAGCGATGGAGATTTTGTATCATCGTTTAAGCATATATACAGCTTAAATAACGAAAGGGAAATACAGTACTCGATAAGATTATATACTCCGTAATCTATTAAAAAACAATAAACCATTTTTTTTTTAATAATGTATAAATTATAATGCAAAAAAATTAAAAAATAATATATGAATAATAATATAAGATATTTATTTTCTTAAAATTATTCAATTTTCAACGAAGTCTCGTGTTGCGATTAAGTCCGGAGGCCTCCCCGAGATATACGCGTTTCACCTTTGCGGAGAACTTTTCTTTCAACCCCCTACACACGTCTCACCGTTATATAACTATACAGAATCTCTGAAATACACTGCACCGTTATATTCCGTCTACGCACGCGGTAATCCGCTCTATGAATATTTCATATTTTGCGGCGTCAAAAAGAAGATGGAAAGACGCGATCTCGGGCTTAACTTCGTCGGCGACATGGCGCGTGCAACGTGTTTTTTTTTTTTTTTCTTCACTTTCTTTTCGTCTCGACTCATCGTTTTCTTTCACGCGAATCGAAGACTTTTGGCGCCGATCTCCCGCTGATTTTATACCGTTCGTCTCGGCTCTCTATGCCCTCATAGAAGCTGATTAAAGGACGCACGAGACACATCGGCGAGACATGTTACCTTTCATCGTTGTACCGCCGCGCGATATATATACAATACAGTATCGTGTTATATATGTCACTATAATATCAGCATAATACGATACCATAGTGCGAGACTCTCGTTTCGGTTTATGTGAAAGCCTTCGGTAATGAGTTCTCCTATAGCGGCAATATTTTTCTCGTTTAGTCGCGTCATCATCAGGGAAAATAATAAAGAGAGCCGTCGATATAATAATCTCGAAACTACGGGGCTTGTTATATTTTATCTTCTACTATCATATACATATATTTAAAAAAAAAAAAAAAAAAACAAAAAACAAAAAACAAACAAATGCGCGTTACATGCGTCCGAGAAATGTCGCCTAATTAGAATATCGATTTGACGCGTGTTTCGCGGCGTAGATTCGTGGCAATTGGAAACTGCTCGTTGTTTTGCATCGTGGAGCACTGATAATGAGTGATGAGTAACCAACTACGAAGGTCGCGCGTTCCCCGGGAGTGACGTATGTAGTTGTCGAAATTCCGAGAGCATTGAATCGTGTGTACTGCAACGAGTTATTTGATATGCGACACCGACGAGAGGGCCGGAGGGCCAGCGGTACGAAAATTGGCACTCGCGTGAGCGAACAGGTCACACACGTAACTCTCGTCGTTAACGGGCTCGAGTGTCGACATTATTCTGGGACGACAATCGCCGTTCGAAACTAATTAGAGCGCAGGTTAAAATAGTGTAGGAAGGTGTTTTGGGAAGGATAGGCAAATGGAAGAACGACAGTGTAATCCTGACAATACGTTTGCGTACGTAGGTCGGGAGAATGGTAGGTTGAGTTAAATCTCTCGCAGTTAGGAGACTGCAGAAACGGCGCCGGAGGACGAGAGACGGTGAGATACCCAGGTGCGAATGAGACTATTCGAGTTCCGTGTCCAATTAAACATCAGCGTGCTCTCGCGCGAATATTCTCCGCGGCGGTATATACGCGAGAAACTGGCAACGATTTTAGTAACGGTCGGACGAGTCACTTAATTAATTGGCAACGATTATTTTTCCATGTCCAACGAGGCTTGAGTAATCAAATCGAGAATATGATACTCGAAACTTGTATTAAATTTAATCGACGATGATATGCTCTTCTCCCCGTCGTTGTGGAAGTGACTAATCGATGATGAAACTTTGATGACTTTTCGATTCTTTTACTAGCAAATAAGTACACGAATCCAGTCGATCTTCGATTTTACAGCGCTATCGTTAAAGACTGTACAGCGCTGCGTAGGTAAACTCTCGTTAAATATTTAATTTCCGCTCGTAACTTATCGACTATTCCCCGTCCGAAAGGATCTCTCAAGGCATCCGACGTGAAGCCTTAAGGGTTCTTCATTCAGTTCCGGGTTATTCAAGACACGACGGCTCTTGAGACTGGATATCAACGGAAACTGTCTTGTTATGATTTTCTCTGAATTTCTTCGAGTACCAGACGATCAATGCATCATCCCCCTTCGTTCAATACGCGCATTACTAACGTTGAACGATGAAACACTTGAACAGGTTTCTCGGGGAATTGAAATCGGATGGGATGCGCTTTAGAAAGCAAGAGAAAGATGTACGATATATATGTATATATATATATATATATATAGCGTCCAGGAGAGGAGAACCGGAAGCAATAATGTTACTTGGATGCGCGTCGAGAAATCTAAACGACTGGAGTCGATCCCCTTTCATCCCTCTGCCGAGTAGCCCTTAGCCTAACAACTCGTAAATAATAAATATTGACCTTTGCACCCTCCGATTCCCTTCGTAAACGAAGCTCAACGAAGTCAGTAAAAAATGGTTTTATCGTCATTCTCATAATTTCCGTGTGAGATAGCAAGGCCTTCGGAACTGTCAGAATGACAGCAAAAAATAATAAAAAAAAATTCTGGCGAGAGACCGCATTTTTTCAGGTGCAAACAAAGCGAAAAAAAGGTATTGCAAATATTTTATTGACTCGCGTCTTCCGTGTCTTTCTCATTGACTTCGTTCGCGCATTTTTGCCCCCTGTGGTTTCCCGTCATCGTTCCACTCGTACTCCCCGAGACTCTTTGAAGAGTAGAGAACAGGAAAAGAAAGTAGAGAAAAATAAAAGAGAACTCCCGTCCCCTACAACAACACCTTTTTTTTCACAACATTACACGATTTTCTTTTTCACGCATTCCTTTCCTGTATTCCCAAGAGGACTTATTCTCGCAACTTTCCATGTGCGATTCTCGAACGAAAAAAACGGAATGATGTTTTCCAGAAGCATAGATTCAAACCTTAATAACTAAGAATTACTAAATGACTACTTAGTGGAATATCCGGACTTTACTCCAGTATAACTTTAATCAGAAGTGATTTTGTAAATTCCTCGTACTTTCATTGTCACCTCGTTTACTCCTTGCATTCATCTTCCAATCGCCAGCTAATTAACCCGAAGGGTCTTTAATTAATCGGTGCCACGTGGCATTCTTTGTTCTTTCTCTTCGCCAAATCCAACGCCAAAGTCGGGACAATTATTACGATTTTTTTTCTTTCATCCTGTTCCGTATTATATGTCACTAGCAACCGTCCCGCCTGCGAACCAAAGGGGATATATTGTTTCACGAAAGTATCCTCATTGTCATCCCCGAAGCTTTCACCTATCCCTTGTTCGAAATTTCCTATTCACGTTGCGCTATATCGTCTCGTTGTCAACAACGGCATCGCTCTCCTTTGTATATGGCTTTCTATGAAGTACGTATTACACTTCGCTTTAGTGCAATAATAACAATAATAATAGTAGTGTGAAGCGAATTTGATCAGACGATACTTTCATGTCTTCACGGTTCACTGAAATTCATGTTTTCCCCTCCTCGAGCCCCCGGGGGTTCGATGTATTAGGATAGTAATATCGTGTATCTCTGCTACCCGTTCACACCCAAACTCTCGTGTTCCATCGAAGCCACAGTGAAAAAGGTCGTCGCGTGGTCGGCCAGGCGGTTTTATGTGTCCGAGCGACTAAAGCTCGTTGGCTTGTGACCCCTTCTCTACCACTGGTATACGTTCTCCCTCCTCTCTTCTCTCATCCCTTCGTTCTTCGTTTACTTCGCCGGACCGTTCGATAATAATACACACGTGTGCCTCGCGGAAACCTTCGCTAACTAGTCGTATGTATGAAAATCAATCGATCTGTATATAGATATAGCCATATCTAACAGTACGTAAAGTAGCCATGAGATATTCGAAACACGAATCATAACAACCAAAGAGCGATCTCGTTTTTACGTTTTCATGGACGGAAAAAAAAAAATTTCCGAGTCGAATTTTACGGATCCATCTGCGCTCCGACAAGTAATCTCGAGGAACGAAGCAACAAATGACTAATGTATCATCAGTTAACTTTGAGATGAATCCTTTGCCATTTTTCGTTGTACATGGACTCGTCTTTGTAGTTCTTCCGTTTTTTGCTGTCCTTCGACAAACGCCCGATCCTCATTTTCCTTCCTATTCTCGTGTTACGCGCGGTTTCGGTTCGACGTATAGTTTTCACACATATAAAGAGACACGATGCACACTTAGAGTCGCGTTCTCCACGTCGTTTATCTCTCATCGCTAACGTCGACGACGACGACGACGTCGGAGCCTCTCTATTGAAAGTACACCGTCGAATCAGAATCGTTGGACCGTGAATCTGTTCACCGGCGCATAGCGGAATTTCTCTCCAAACACATACACACACGTTGACGGGCGTTTGGTGGGGATGAAAAAGGCAAGAGTATGAGAAGCTCGTTTTTTTTTTTTTTTATAAACGCAGGTTTGCTGAAACGCAAAAGCGTTTCTACCGGTATCAGCGCGTGACCAACTATACTGTGTTCTCAAAAGCTCGTTTTGCTGCGTCGCATGCCTGTAGATATCTATATATATATATATACATATATAGAGGGCAAATGTGGTACATATGGACCAATTTTTGCATAGCTTTTCCATGTTTAATCGGACTCCGCTACGTTCACCGCTTTTACCCTATACATATTGTCTCTGTGGAAACCGGTGTTATGTGTATCCGTCCGCGTCTGCGACAGTTTTCGACCATTGGACTCCGGTAGACCATAACTCGTTCGTGAACGTGTACGCTTTTTATACATTTTTTTTTATATTTTTTTATTCGAGCAGTTGAGCACTTCTCGCTTCTCCGCTCTGTTCATCGTTATATGTACCGGCATAGATGGCTCGCGGAGCACGTACAGCAGTCACGTAAATGCCGGGGTCTATTGCAGCAGTTATCACTCTGCTAACGCAACACGTTGACCCACTGCAATTTTCGTATTGCGCTTTAATAAAACGATATAAAAGTAGAAACATGTGAAATTTTTTCTCATTACTGTAATCCGCGTTCTTTTTGCTTTTCATTCGCGAAAAATTATCTTACCATTTTTTTATGTACAAAAAATTGCTTGCCATTTTTTTTTTTTTTTTTTTTTTTTTTTTAATACTTTTCCATCGTCCGTGCGTCGGAGCTTTGCGAGTACAGAATGGAGAACGAAAAAAAACATTGACTTTTTGCGAAGTTGCGAAGTTGCGAACCCTAAGGCACGGGACTATGTTATCTTTGCCGCTCTCAAACCCCTTTTTATACCTGATATTCATTTCAGGCAAAAATGGCCAATGGGGACCACAGTTTTTACATAGATTTTCCGTGTTAAATCGAAGCATATTCACCCGCTATCGAATATCCACAGCGAAATTCAATCTTTGGGTAAACATCGAAAGGACTACCGTTCGACCGTCATTTCTAATCTGTTTTTTTTTTTTTTTTTTTATCGAAACCCTCGTGGGAGTGATATCAAATTCGCGTCCATTGGGCCGCGTTGTTGGATATAGATATATATGTATTTGTTTTTTGCGAAACGAAAATATATGAAGATTCATCACGGTAGAAAATGCTTACATTGACGAAGTTGTCAGTAGCAAAATGTAGGAAGATTGATACACTCCGAACATATTTCCTGTCTATTGTATATCATTCTTTCGATGCAACATTTATGCGATAAACACGTAACCACGAGATTTATTAGTATTTCGTCTAATCCGGTTTGATCGATTTGTAACGAAGCATCGGGGAGTAACACGGTCATCGCGATATCTGTGACGTTTGATACGCCCGTATAGATACATCTGTCTATTCATCTCTGTAATGATGAGACGTCGTGTACTGGTAACGGATATGGTATTTCGCCAAAGCCATTTCATGTTTTGCCAATGTGTCGCATGAGAATTGAAGGCCCGTATATGTTTCGAACTCGTCGATCGTGTTATAACGCCGGTGTGTATATCGCGTAAATAGAGAGAAGGCTTCTGCCTGATTTCAGGACGACGTTGACACGGCGACGCGCCCTTTTGCAGAGTTGCTTCAGCAATATATAATATTATGTGTATATATATATATATATATATTTAATACAAGTCCGGAGATCGCATCATGCTTCCTCTCGCTACTTGCGCTGTCGCTACGAGAGGGCTGACGTGTGTCTGGCGTATCGTATCCTAGAGGAACTTCCGCCGCCCGCGAGATTTATTATTGGTTCTCATCCTCGTGTTGCTTCCGACGTTATACATCGAAAATTTGTGGCACCTTTACAAAATATGGTTAATTCAGACTCTGATTGTTACTGTGTTTTACTCTTGATAAATTAATTGAACTGTTCGAAGAATTCAGTTGAATTATTTATTGGATGAAAGGAAATAATTGAATCTGTTTAAAAAAAAATCAAATTATTTTTTTCCTCGAAACTAGGGATTCTGAGGCGAAAAAAAAAAAACTACAAGCATAAATATGCTTTTATTTATGCAATTTCATTTTTGATGATGCAGATATATTGTTATCTGCGAGAATTGGTTTTTAAGGCGAATCATTGTATCGAATCATTTATTTCATACAAATAACTAATTCAATGTTCGATTCAATTTTTTAGCCGAACAAAAATTTTTTCATCGACCCATATCGCGGGCCCCAGCTGTTTCCAGAAAATCTTGGATTGTGAAAATAACAGTCGTTTTAAGATTTTTTCAAAAATCATCTAACTTCTATCATTTTTACTGCCGTGACATCCTGGCGTTTCGATTCCACTACAATTAAATTTGAAACTATCAATTTTTGATAAAGTTTCATGACGATGAAGACATCGGATCTATCGGATCCATGTGTGGCGTTAAAGACCGTGCAAAAATATGTCTGGTATTCCAGAGTTAACGGATCAATTGATTGGATACCGCTACAGTCTTCCGAATTCATCTATTCATTATTACTGTCAACTGCAGTTGTACATTCACAACTACTATGTGACAGTGTTTTGTTGTCGTATACGTTTAGCCGTTTAATTAATGCATATTAATTCCACAGGGCGTATGTATACTTGAGTGAGTTTCATCCACGTCTGCACTTTGTACCGCAGGTCCGCGGGCGCATATGTTATTTTGGTTGGATGTTGCGCTTTTGCACGCGCAGAATTGCAGTGTTTCAATGCATTCTCTCCCAGTCTACATTATTATTCGGTTAGATCCAATTTAGCGCCACAGTTACCGAATGCTTGTGCATTATGCGACTCCATTAACGTACCTTTGCTGATATTTCAACGGCGGAAGATTGGCGCGTATTTACATCGGTCGCAATTCCCAAGAGTCGTTCAATTTTCGATCTAATGACCGGTTTATCTGCTTGCTATTGTATCATCTCCAAAACACTATTAAAATCACAGTCGATTTGTCTAACAACTATAGAAGTTTCACTGTAGTCCGAGAATAAACGTGCAGTCGAGTAAAAACCAAACCCGCGACCTCCATCGCGTATACCGTGTTCCGCGATTTAATTTATAACAAAGCCCGGCTGGATAACCGGTTTTACCGTAACTCCGTCGTTCACGGTGCTCCCTCATCTGAAGAGATTACCAAACTTTTCTTTTGTTTTTCACGGCTTGTACCGCAGTTCACTGTCTGCCATCCTTCCCTTAGCCACCGCTCCCCGTCCCTTCTCCCTCGTTATTTTTCTCCATCCTATACTCGCTACGCCATATTTTTTTTTCAATCTGATTTGCCATTTGAAATTACAAAACTCGCTATTATCCGACAAAGTATGACACGGTTCCGGGAACTCCATGCAATTTCCGACGTCGAGCAAATTAATTTTGAAAGTACGCTATGTATATATATACATATATATATTTTTTTCGTTCTGTGCGAATCGATAATTAATTTTTTTTTGCACTCTATGACATAACACGATGTTCGCGACAAGAGAAAATCTCTGTGAAAAATAATACCGGGTATTTATTACTCCTTATAAATCCAATATCAGAGGCCTATCACTTTCTCGTTGCGTCGGCCGCTTCCCCTTTATAACTGTATCTCTTGGCATTTATAAAAGTGGCACGTGTCACCGGCACGAGGTTGGATCGCTTCTTTTCGATATATTCCGGAAATTAAGGAAATAGAGTCTCAGATGGCCAGACGAGAAGATACTGCGTGTTTTTCTTCCGACTTTTTTTCACTCAGATTCTCCAAGAAAAGATCGTCAGTAGCAGACTGTATATTATGTATCATATACATATATAGCTAAGAGCTTGTAATCCAACATGCGATACTCAACTTCGCTGGTTTATTACTCGGGATATTATTATTATTATTATTTTGCGTTATGGTTTTTTTTTTACACTATCGTCAAATGTAATATTCATTGGAAAAAGGGACTTCAAGCGCAAGATTTGTTATTGTGCGATACAATCGAAACTTTCAATAAATTTATTTCTATCGCGAGTTCAGTGTCTTTTGAATGCGTGCGGCCCGATTGTCCTTAGCTTATATGAAGCACAGATAAAGAGAAATGCTTCTGGCGCGTATTCCATACCGACGTATCTACGCTCGTCTCTCAAATACTCAGACTTCGAGACCTCTTGACATTCCGAGTCGTGAAGATATTTCTCACGCCCTCATCTCGGACAGGAGGCGGAGGGAACTCTAGTATTCAATATCGAGGACGTTGCACGCTCGTCGTTTGCATCTCTTTGATAGAACACTGGAAGTGAACTCGTGGGTGCTCTCCTTTTTTTTTTTTTCGTCGTCATTTCTTCCGTTTTTTTTTTTTTTTTTTTTTCGAGAAAAACACGGCATATTCCAGAAACTCGGCGGTATTTCTTCGTTCCTAATTTGGAATATACTGTATAGGGAACGTTGAAAAGACGAGGGAGCGGAGTCTGAGATCCGAAAGCTCTGTAGTTTCCGTTTCATGCAGGAAAAACATATACAGCGCGGAAAAAAAATAAAAAGACGAGATATATATATGTATATGTATACAGTACTTGGGTACATTCTTGCATTCACGTGCCACGAAAATATCGCGAGAGACCGGAGAAACTCAAGTTCGAGACTCGAAAACAAGAACGACAGTTTTCAAGAAGCAAAAGATGAAACAAGAATGACTTCGCTCGTGAGAGTAAAAGCCTAAGAAATCTTTCCTGTTTCACGAAATTCTTCGTTGAAAGCACATCGATATCGATTGGAACCGACGCTAAAACCAATGAAGAAACCCTCGAACAGTCAGACTCGAGTGACTCGTACACTCAGTGTTTCTGACCTTTTCCGCAAGCTTCGCGCGGAGTGAAATGAAAAAAAGTCTAATCTATCAAATAAAAATTTGTTTTAGGATAAAAGTAGTGAATATCGTGGGGTTTGCATGAAATAATCGAAAATTCATGGAAAAAAAAAAACAAGAATTAAAAAAAATGATCGAATTCATCGATACAATTTTTTTATTACACTGCTTTTGCTGTTAGAATTTTTTGAATTCTTGTAATATCATTTTTATTTAATTCTTTGTGAAAAAAAAAATGTCAATGGCAATTCGCTGTGAATTTTACTGAGACATTTTAAGCCGTTTCGACTTCAGTGAACCGCATATAACTCGCGTCTTTCGCGCCGGCGGACAATCAGGAGTTGCAAATAAAGCCTATGGTCCATATTGAACACTTCTGCTCTATCCGACAGTTCGCAGATAGCAAAAAGTCGTCTATACGCGGACTGTTTCTGCAGTGTCGAATAATCGATGCTAACTGTGCTCTCCAGTTGTACAGTTACTGGCACTATGGACGGTCCACCTAATGGCTGCGCGGAACCACTTGTTGAAAGCGGATCCATCGTGCCGAACGTGAAACCAAGTCACCCCATAAACCCCTCTATTCGCAAGCGTGTTTCGGTACTTTTCTCGACCCGCATTCGCTCTCATCCTCTTCAACTCCACCCGCCTACTCCCGTCTTCCGCTCACTGCGGCGCGAAACGATACCAACCTCGACGTTCATCCTTCGTCCGTCTACGAGATTAACTCATCTCAAAAATGTTGCCACTAACCCTTTTCAGCCCTTATCGATCCCTCTTTCCGTTTTTTTCATCATCAACATAATTATACGATACAAGAAAATAGCGTTTCTCAAGATTGTCGCGCTTTCGCGTCGACCCATCTCCCCTTCGTACTTTATCATTTTTTTTTATATACATAATATATACTTCTTTTTCGTTAATCGTCAACTCCGGGTTCCATCACCTCTATGTTACGCGGCGGTTGGTCGGGGAAAATTTGACGACCCAAGCAATCTCGTAGGGTCCGAGTAATTTTCGCTCCTGTCTGTTATTTCTCATTAACTTTTACAGCTTTCTTGTTTCGCGGGATTTGACAAAGAGAGTGGGGACCCACGATTACTTTGAGACAACGGCAAGCAAGGCGGTGTGAAATTCTGCGTTAGGGTTGTCGGAGACGGTGAAAAATTATGATGATATAGCTGTAATGACAGAGCATAAGCCGCAACCTTCCCGGAGTTGCTTCGCTAATCCCTTGGCACCTTCTCTCTTTCGCCCCGTAGCCGAGCTACGAGAGTCCGACAACCGCGTTACGCCCCCGCGCGGGTGTAATCCAGTTATACGGTTGCTGCTGGTGCTCTTTTCTACTGTGACGCTGTGCTATTGGATATACACCAATCATCGTGAGTATTCGAGTTTGTCTCGTCGGGGCGAAATTCCTCGCGGAAAACTTCCGGGCGAATTTTATGCTGCGATGGGGTGGAATGAGATCGGAGAAGATTCTACGGTCGTATAATACTCTCGGGGCTGAGCGTAATCAGAGGGACCAAAACTCTCGAACTGAAATTTCTATAGGCAGCTGGGCGAATAGGTAAAGATAAAATATGTTCTATCAATGCGCAGAGGTGAGTATATCGATTCTATCGATATTCGATGTTGTCGATGCGACAGAAAAATCAAGAGGGATTAAGAGGACGAGATTAAGTTCACGTGTCAAATATTCGATACAATGTTATTACGCTAGCATATCGGCGAAAATTTAATCACTTTATTAATTTGCAGTAAAATTGTTTCTGATCAGCAGGGGGGACACTGTGACATAATAAATATTGGCTTATCGGAAACGACTGTTATGAAAGTATTTTTTTCATTAAATCCGCTTATTTTTTTTCGCAATCAAAAAATCAAGTAGAAAAATCTCGTTTCGTATAGAAAATACTTTTAAATTAGGTATCCATAATAGTCGATTCGTTTGTTTTCACTTGAAAAAAAAAAACTTTTAAATCGTACAAAATATATAGGCGAGAGTGGGGCAAAATGGGGACCAAAATAGACTCATAGGAACGAAAATTATTAGAAAAAATTGTTATGAAATTTGCAAAAGAATTAGTTATATTTTGATAAAAAATAAAATTTTGAAAAAAAAAAAATCGATTTCTATTTAATTCAATTCCCATTCAATTGCCACTTATTTTTATGAATCAAATTTTTTGTCTGCTTTCGTTGAAATTTATGTATAAAAAACAGACTTTTCCACTGCGTCTCGCGATCGCCTATAGATACTTAAATTCGTTAAATTCGATATATCGATACGATAACGTAAGGCATTATCATATATTTTTTCCTGCCATCGTTATGTTAACGTTAAATATTCGTAGAACAAGTGTTCAAACATTCAAATATAAACGCAAAAGCTTTAGCAAGGGATATGAAAGATTTTAAAATCTTTTTTTCGTATAAAGTTGGGTACACGTCCCTCCCTCCATGTTCGTGTACATAGACTCATTCGCCCACGCGATGCTATAAGCCAACCGATAATAATCCCTGCTGACGAATCGCAAATGAAGAACCAACCTCACGGGTATGTTATATGCGCGATGTGAAGGGCCCCGCCGCCTAGGGGATGGCGACGCGTCCTCAATTAAATCGGCTCGAGCTTCACGATGCGCTCTCATTCTGTGTTCCTGCTAAATTCCCGATCGTGTAAAAGACACGACAGTGAGGGGAATGAGGGAGGAAAATGTCGTAATGCATTCTTCGACGTGCACGGATTGACCGAATTATTCAATCGAGCAATGTATTGATTTCGTATTCAGATGTATATACCAGATATCGATCTTCATTGAAAGAATAAAAGAACCGAGTTATAGAATCGAAGAACAAGAGCCCCCGATTGTACATAAGAGAAAACGTTCGGACTGTACGAAACCGTATTTCGCGCGGCGTTATTATAATTAATTATTCTCTTTGTCACTAGGGGCTCGAGCTTTGAGAGCAGTTTGAAAAACGGTCCAAAGGAACCGAGGAAATGGCCCGAGGCCAATAGTTCCGCGAATGCTCTTTATTTCGAACTCTAGAGTCGTAACTCCAGAGTAGTCACTCCTGTGGCGCTATTTCAAAACTATCCAACAAGTTCACCAAAAGCCTTTCGCCTAATTTATCCACACAGGTAGAGCTTACGGAGTGCGCTACGCGTACAAAATTTAATGAATATTCATTAAAAAAAATAAGGTGATTCAATATATATGCGATGCTATTTCAATGATAAGAGTTTTTTTTTAATTGCGCATTTTGCACAGACACGATAAAAGCGAAGGAAATCTCGTAGCGAAACGCTCATAAATTTTAATGCCGTATCGAGACCAACGGGGTGCCGACGGGGTGTCTATGGTAATGGCAATAAAAGAAAAAGGAGTGTACGCGACCTGCCGACGAATAAATGGTGATTATGTAATTATGCGGAAAAATAGGGAGAACCTGTGTAGAGACGACGAAGAGTGTTTTGTTCACTCTCCTCGATGAAGTTTCGCGTTACGTATACCGGTTACAGGTGTGAACGGTGAATTTCTCGAAGCTCCGACGGGGATTTAATCGGAAGCTTCTGACTCAAAGCCGCACGTGGAAACATCGGATGAGTAAAGGCGATGGAAAGCGAAAGCTATCTGCTGCCCTTACCGCCAAGCTAAGAGACGTATGAGGTAAACTTTCGCACTCTCGCTAATGGATTGCGATAATCTCCGACAGAAGGCTATATAAGATAGAGAGAGCGCGAGATCGACGAGACACGAGAATCCAACTGAGTCCCGTCGAGACTCCCGATGGGATTAATAATACCGCTGTTTTATCTCGTCGCAGTGTGAATTTAACGTCACCACTGCGTTTAGGGGCTGTTCTCTGGCTTCATAAAACATATATATCCATCTTCGGTTCATTTCGTTCTTCTCTAAGTTCGCGTTCCTTTTTTTCTCTTCTCCCTTTACGTACTCAAACGAACCCTCCACTTTCACTCCCTTTCGTTGTCGCGTTATGTACCAAGGTGAAGAGAGAGAAGGCCGTTTTTCCAAAAGGCAGGAAGATCCGAATCCGATCTGTGTATATATACTCCAACCCCCATATTACTATGCACGTCTATATAGTTATAGTCGCGTTACACACTCGGTTGAGCCAATAAGGGGTGCATAAATTTTCAAATTCACGACCCGTCCAAAAACTCAATGGCTCTTTTCTATCGTTTTACTCACTTCACGGATTTTCATCCGTGTGAATCGCGTGCAAAAAGGTATACGATGCCTCTGACGTTTTAAGTGAAAATATGTGTCGGAGGTCCGAGCCTCTTCTCGGCAAAGGGTTTTTTTTTTTTCCCTATTTGCTCGTATGTCTAGATTTTTGCGGATTGGAGTAAAAAGAAAAAAAAAAAGTAGCCTTGCCTGTCGAGAAGCCTATACTCGCGCGAGAACGATACTTACGTAAACCCTATTGATAAATCGTATCGAACGCAGTGAACCGCAGAGGGCCCCCCGGAGTAAGGTGTGGTTTTAAATGTTCGCGAGAACGATCGAAAAATATCCTCCCAATAGCTCTTCCTCGTACCAGAGAGTGAGAGAGAAAAGCACTTTACGTAATCCCAGCGAGGCGAGGCTCTCGCCCTCGGTTTGTCAAATGGTTCGTGACAACTGCTGAGAAAAGAGACGAAAAAAAAAAAAAAGAAGAAAAAGAAAGATCGAGAGGAAGTGGAGACTATTTTCCGATTCGCCTACATCGGGGATACGCCCCCGATTGTGTGGGAGAAAATAAAAATCTTAACGCCCGAAAGCTCGCAAAACCGATGTTGGTTTAGTAGCGAATTTTCCAAGGCATCGAGTTTCATATGGATGAGTTACGATCGTCATTTTACACGAACCCTTCACGATGCAAGGTATTATAAAAAAAAAAAAAATCCTTTTTACGCAACGTTCTCTTAACATCGAAATTTAACTCGAAAATTAGACGTAGGCTTGTGTGGTAATAAAGGAGGGTTTAGATAACTCGTTGGCTTGGAGGCGCTTTGTCACTGAGTCACAAAGTTTCCGTAACCCACGTAACTACATCAGGTGTCGAGATTTCTACGTACATTATAAATGGGTACATCACCCTAAAAAAAAGAAGGAAAAAAATTCCATTTCTTCGTCTCGGATTTTTGACCCTTCGTCAAGTATATTCAGCGTCTTCGATCACGTTGAATTTCCATTCGCCCTTCACGGACAAACAGAATGATGGTCCTTCCTCGCAAAGACGAATGATGCTCTCGCCCGGTTGTTCTTCGAATTCTATTTTATGTATTAAACATCTCGCACCCGGAGAGCCGGCTTGGGGATATTTCAGTCGCGAATCTCGCGCGAATGTGTCGGAAGAGAAATTGTTCCGGAGACGTTTTTTTTTTTTTTTTTTTTTTTTTTTTTTTTTTTTTTCGACCTGATAGAGATTTGTGTATATATAAGCAGATATATAGTCCCAAAAGGTACTTCAATGTTTTCTTACACTTTCTCGCGTACCTAAGAAAAGCACTCCGGGTTTCTTGTATGATTTTCATCCGAGGATATAAAATTTTCATCCCGTCACTGTAGCTACAATTACCCTTCCAAACCTGCCTTCACCCTTGAAATCCGAGGCGATGTTTTATCTTGAATACTCGACTGCCGAGGGAAATGAGCTCACCAATGGAATAATAAAATGTTTTCTCGCACACTTCACTCACCCAAATATCCGAGTAGTTCGCTACGAGAAATACACGATCCACCGGACGAAAAAGATAGAAGCGAGGCCTTGTTTTCTGCTATGGCATAAAACACTCGAATCTCACCCATACCAGAGCTCGATGCAATCGACACGCTCAGCGAATCTCTCCCTCGCCTTCGTTTTACTCTTATTTTTTCATTTTAACGAAAACGACGCCCCGAAACGTCCTTTCAACGTTTCCCCTCACGGCGTTCGTGGAAACACGATTGCTTCACATTTTCATAAGAGAAGAATATCATTTTCTGTATTATTTTGCATTTCTGTCGTTGCGATTCCAACAGTTCAGCATTACCGCGACTATATCAACCAAAATACTCGTACATAGATCTCTTGAAGGTTGATACTTTTATCGGGACAACATACCAAGATTTTTATAAACCATCTAATATTGCACCGTAAAACAGAACAGTAAATTTACAAAACATTTTTAAAATTAAAAAAATAAACGACATTAAAATAACAACATTTTTCTTAATATTGCAAAGGGTAGTTTAAAATTTCAACACGTATTTGTTTGAAATTTGATGCACAATTCATGCATAGAAACTTCGGATTGACGATACGATTTAAAACGTTCCATTTTTGCATGATTCGTCCATAGAATACGTTTAAGTAAACGTATTTACATTCTACCGACGTTCGAAAGGTATATTCAATAATGTGCACCCCAAATTTAAACACACTTATGGAGATACCTTACCTTAAAAACGTTTAATTGGATGCATTGCAAAATGTGGACAGTGACCGACCCCCCTTTAGACTCGTATTTCCGTGCTTGTGCCATGTTTGCGGCAGATCAAGTCGATGCAAAGACGGATAGCAAGCACAGAGATAGAGGAGCCAAAGGACGAGGGTTAGGAGGCCCCCATCGGCACTGCCGAGTGGTGAAAACGGAAGGTAAAGGAGGCTCGCGCACGGTCTCGAGCATCCGTGACCCCGTTCCGTATCTTTGAATCGGCCCAAGCATATAGAAAGGCACACTACACATGCACGTATACTCGAGTCCGATAGGTACACAGGTTGAGGGGTGAAACCGTCGACGAGGCCTGACTACACCCCCCCTCCGTGCTGGAGAGATATTAGGCAAGAGAGAGCCTCCGTTCTCCTTGCGAAAGCTGCTAGCTGCGAGGCAAACAAGAGCTCTTCGAACGGCCCTATCGATTCTTACGACCCTCCCAAAAGGAACTTTTTTTTCGGTTATATCCTCGAATATCGCGCATTTTCACCTTTCATACCAGCGAATATCTCACTTAGCGCTGTTTTGTTCGATTACTTTGCTGAAATCTCCAAACTTCGTCGATTGCTTTCCAAACGAACAAGTTATTGTACTATAAATGCTTTATTGACGGAGCCAATCGTTAAATACAATACTTTTTCAGATTCTGCAACGAAATTACTCGTCAAATGTTGAGTTGGGAGTAAGTATGTTCGCGACCACCCCATGTATATTTTTTCAAACGCGCCAGACGTGAATTTGATCGTCATTTCGGTTTACAGTCAATCGACCCGTTGGTTGACCAAATCATTTTTTTTCGTATTGTCGACAATCGAATTTCTCAAAAAATAGCTAAAATCTCGTATTTCCTTTGCGAAGGCTTATATTTAAATCTTTTCAAAATTGAATACGATCTCATAGAATGTCTACATTATCATCACTCGCGCATGAATAATATATATAACCAAAAACAGACACATAGAAGATATAATAGACTGCTATCTCGACGGATCCTTAGAATGCTATAATGGACCGATATACCACCTACGCGTCTTAAATGAAGTGTCGGTGTGTGAAGGAGGCTGACTAGGAAAGCTGGTCGACGCCGTTGTGCCGTTAATTCCAAGAGGCTTATGCCTAAACCGCGTAAGCAGGTTACGTCGGAGATTGTGGGATTTTGAGCTTTTGCATCATCGCGAACAAACCTTAGCGTCGGTGCCGAGTAAACGGCGTCGATTATATATACGTATATCACAACATAATCTCGCAGTCTTCAATCTTCTCCTATAGCGTTGTGCTTCTTAGTCGTTGACGAGGATGTCTAGCGAGTCTAAAGTTTGCTCTGCCGCTTCTGCTTCAGCTGACAAGAGTAACCCAAGCACACGTATGCGTATATACACGTCGGCAATGGGGATAAAGAGCTTCCTGGATCCTTCTGGCTTTTGTGGCATTTTGCCGATGGTCTGAACACACAACCCATGCGAATGTTCTTCAGAGGTATATCAAGTGTAGGTGTCTAACTAATTCGTTATATAGACACTCGTGATCCATATATATATACTATATGTATATAGAAATGTACCTATATATTCAACGGTTATGTGTCTTGTCATACATAAATCTCCGCCATACTGACCCGGCAGGTTTAGGTACGAACATTTACTATATGGATTATGTACGTAACGATATACCTGTACACATTGTAGACTACCAGACTATATGGAAGCATATCAGCGACGATTCTTGCGTGAAACGATCAAAGGCAAGGGGGGCACGTGCCCGCGGATACTCGTGTCTCTATCCCTCGAGCGTCAGCTTCGTACCCTCAACGTGTATTCAACTATTTTCCTACTATACTGATATAACGTGACCAGGAGGCAACTCTCTCTACAGAACTTTGCACCGGTCAGCTCTCCTCGTTTTCATCGCTGATTTTGCTTCTCCTCTCATCCAGGTTCTCGCTTCCACAATCTCTCATTTATATCTTCTGAAGATCTTACGGCACGCTATTTGCTCTTCAAGAACTATTTGATATACTATATCCGTCTCGTAGATTTTTTATCGCTACGGAAACTCGAAGGAATCAAAGGAAACGGAGCTGAGATTTATTGAAAAAACATTGAATTTTGTTTTATTTGATGCCGAGAATTATTGCGGATGAGAGATTATCGTTTTACGAAAAAGAAAAGGAATGCGATAAGTAATGAGTACCGCAATGAAAAATCTTTATCCCTTCATCGTCATTGTGTTATGAATCGTATATTTTTCAACGATTGATGAGGTCTCGAGGAAAGAGGTTGGATCCGCTTCATGGATACTCGACTATGAAATATATATTTCACTACTTACAGAAGCACTGAGAGGGGTTGAAATCGCGTGATATTAATAGCTCTCGGGGTTTGATATTAATGAGGACAACGATGATACGGCAACGGTGAATTACTAATCTCGACAATAGTGTTTACCGGGCGAAGGGTAGAGGGATCGAGAGGAAACACAGGATGATCGTGCTACGAACTGCTCGAGGGGGCTGCGCGCCCTGTATCTCCTTCGCGAATCTCTCTTCATGTACCAGAGAATTCGCCTATGTAGTACCACTGTGCGAAACCGATTCTATATGTGTCTGAACAATATACCATGCAGTCACAGGCCATTGGAATTGATTGTGCGAGATTCTACCGGATTGGAAGGGTTGGGGGCGCTTCCTATCGAAATCCCCGAGTAATCTGGCGGGCGTTAAGTCGCACGAGGCAACGATTAAGCCGATCGTAAACCTTTCGCGATGTGTGTACGGAACATCGAAACGATAAGATCCTTCAATCTACCGTACCAAAGAAAAAATGTTTGCACATCATTTACTTATGTCGTACATAAAATAAATCATTTATTTTACTAATTTTGACGAGTTTGAAAATTACGCAATAATACGAAGAAAAAAAAAATTTACTTAGTTACTTGGCTTTCAGACATAATTATAATTATTTTTTTTATTTTATAAAAATAAGGTTAAAATAATTAATTTTTCAGCCACAGCGATTCGTATTCAATCACGAAAATTGAAATTAAAGAATAATTAAAGAAAAAAGCACACGAGTGAAATAATTAACGAATACGATGAAAGGCCATTTGGGGGTTTTCAGTGACACAGTTGAAACGACGAAATAAAGTAACACGAAACTGGAGTGACGCACTTGAGGTAACGGTTGTATAGTTGCGATTCGAAATAGAGGGAGTTGGAACGCATTGTTCTCACAGTCGTGGAGTCCGAGAGGCAAGGTACGTAGAACTCCCTCTCGACACGCGGATTAATCTGTCGCGTGGGAGAAAGCCGTTGGAAAGGGAAACTGACACGTTTGAAAGTACTTTTCACTATCCGCGATAGAACCACAGGGATACAGAGGAGAACTGAGGGAATTTCTATTACCCGGTTGGGAGAGGAGAGAGAGAGTTGGTTCTCATAGTCTCGGGGTGTTAACGCTGCGTCGCTAGGCAGAGAAAACGAGAAATGGTTATAGAGACTGCGTGAGTTTCGTTTCTCGACTGTGCGATAACGAAAGCCGCCAACACGAGACCAGTCATCTCCGGGAAATTATTTGCGGGAGAAAATGCATTCGTAGTTATATATTTGCTCGTTTTCCAGTAACCAACGGCGGTCCGAGAGTTTCACAGATGCAAAAACCGCACAGTTATATATATATATATATATATAAGAAATATACCGCTGGCTACCGAGAACTGCGGAATGAGCGAATGACTGCTGAAAGTTTGACGAAGGTGGTTCGAGCAAAGGCAGTCAGATTTCGTTGAGTTAACGCGCTTCGCACAGGATTTAGCTGCACACGAAGCTCTCCCTTGGTCTGTGTGTTTCCTTCCCTCTTTCCTACGCTACCAACTGTTGTGCTTCCGCCGACGAAACGGCGACGATGATTCGAACGACGAGAAAGTCGCTGTACACGCCAGGAACAAACTCCAGTCCCCGGGTGACTCCTTTCATCGCGGAGAAAGCAAAACCATTCGCGTAACGCCATTGACAAAACCGACGTTTCTACCAGTAACGATTGTTCGCGTACGACGTACAATCTATAGTATGTACTCGGAGATTGATATATGTGTACAAGGGAAGGTGTGAGGTTCCCTCGCGCGACCTTATTATCAAGAATCGACCGTCCCGACGAATTGGAGATGGAAAATCGAGAACTACCGATTACTATAGTATTTTCTGCGTCACAAATTTATCAATGTTTCGAACTTATCGTTCTTTCGAAATTTACGCGCTTTTTATGTAAAGTGAACTGTCGATTGAAGGAAATGAATATAATTGTATTTATTAAAAAAACATCTCACTTATATGACAATCTTACGTAAGGCATTTATTTTCTATGGAAACTCGATTATTAGAGTCGTAAAAAATCGTATGCATCATTGAATTCGTTTTGGAATCCACATTTAGTTTCCTGAATTATCGAAAAATTCGATAAATATTTTGATTAAAAAATTGTATGCGATATTTAATTCATTTTTAAAACTAAATTCCGTATTTTATGGGTTTTTAATGAAATAGTCTTCCGTTTTAAGTCCGAAAAATGTATCCATTCAATAGATAATTCATCTTCCCCTCCAATTTGAACAATGTAAACAAATTGACAACACGAGGGGCCGAAAGCTCCGATTACCAAATGTGATTGAGAAATTGCAGGTACAACGATAAAAAAAATAAAGGAAAAATAAGGGAAGAAAGGCGAAGCGGCTATTAAGCGGGGAAACGTTGTTATGACATCGTGCGAGCGTTTCCGTATATCTTCGTTTTTCTTTCGTTTTTTTTTTTCGTTTTATCGACGATAATTTTAATATGATTGATTACACAATATCGATAAAGAGAGGCGACGGGTAGCAAAAAAATTGATACCGATATAATTAATGACGAGCGCGATGTCGAGGAAACGAAGTTTCCGTTATTCTGTTATTCCAACCGAATTGTTAACGAGCGTATATACAATCTATATTTTCGCAGAGTCGCGAAATTAATGAGACGTCCGTGACCGATAGAAGTTCGACGCTTGGCTCCCCTTTCAACGGGGCCTCGAGCTCTCAAAAAGTTCCAACTGTTTTGCTGCTTTTTTTTTTTTTCTTTTTTTTTCTGTTCTTAATCAGTTCTGTAAAAGAGCCCCGACCCTTGTAGTTCGACCGAACGCTACGGCGAGCCAATATAGATTGTGGATTTACGCTCGAAGTTAAGTCGAAGCCTCGATAGTGTGACGATCGTATGTATATAGTTATTTTCACGAGCTGAAAATCGTCATACTGCTTTTTTCCGATAGAATTTGCACCGGTTCTCGATGACGCTTGACCCTGACCCCGAATATCGGTTGCGCATAGGAAAAAAAAAAAAAAAAAAAAAAAAACGCGAGAATCAACCGATTCTCACTCGCGCCAGAATCGGCGAATTTCTCGCGAAGTTCAACAATTCACTTCGTTATAAAAGTAACGAGAAAATATGAGAAAGTAAAATCGATAAAAAAAAAAAAGGTGAAAATACTTCGACCTCTTGGAAAGCGAATTATTCAAGACTAATTGTCAAAACCTTTCGAAGAATGTGATCCCGAGTTTGTTCGTTCATTTTTTTGTTTTTTTTACACTGTTACGTTTCGTTATCTTACCGAATGCCGCACTCGAAGAATTCCTCGGATAAATAGAATTCCGTATAATCTCGAGCGAGAAAGACAAAAAAAACATCCAAGTAGGGCGAGAAAAATGTAACGGGAAGAGAAAGTTTGTTCGAGTTTACAGGGTGGGCGCGTCTGCCGTAAAAACAAAAAAGCTTACAGGGACTACACACCCCCAGACAGAGAAAAGGTTTTCGGGTTCAAAGTCGATTATTTATAGCTACTCGAAGCCTCGAGCAACGTTTCTACGACAGTGCGACGGGGTCGAGGAAACCCCTACAGTGGCTGTGTATATCACACGGAAGAGACCCGAATTAAATTGCCACGCAGTAATTCACTCACATCTGCGTGTACCGTTATAAATTTTCCGATCAAGTCAAAATGATTGATAATCGTTTTGAATTGAATAGAAATCCCGATTGGTGTTTCTCGGCTTCTTTGAAAAAAAAAAAAAAAAAAAAAAAAAAAAACAGGAAACAAATATCTCGCGTCCATTCGTTGTCGTTGTTTGCAACGAGCTTCTCGCACGGTGCGAAGGATCGATAGAGTCGATGAACTCTCGGCTACTATGCACGTAGTGGTACACACTATGATAACGAACGAACGCGCCTCGATAGAAGGAGCTTTGCAAGAGTGTATCACAACGAGTACAGTGGCCGTGTGCTGCTTTAACTTGCCGCATTATATCCTGTCAGCGATTTTCACTTTTTTTTTTTCTAAAACCAACAGAGCGAGTAGCAGTTGTTTTCACAGGATTTACATTACTCGCACCCTTAAACGTATAACCACGTGGCATCAAACTCTCCCTCTTTGCTTCTTCTTTTACCGGCTTCTATCCAATTTTGTGAACTGCTCGCTTTCGAATTTACCGGAATGTTAAGCAGTCGCGTGGAGCACTTAAAATAATTGGTCCACCGCTGTGGGAATGGTATATAAAAAAAAAAAAAGAAACGAAGAAGTCAGAGGGGAAAAGCACAGCTCGTTTAGACGTATTTTTTTTTTCATCTTAGCAAATTTATCAAAGCAAAGTATAAAAATGTCTTTCACAAGAAGCGAGCATAACTTTTTATTTTATTTTTTTTTTTTCCTTTAATATTTTCAATTTTTGCGTATCACGCCAAAGGAAATTGCTGAGAGATTTTTTCCTTTAATCTTTCCTGAGCCATCCGTATCATGAGGAGTTCCGCATTAATATAGTTTCCGACATAATTAATTAATATTTAATATTCCGCGCCGGATATGGGAAAAACGTTTGACGAGTATTTGACTATCACGATATGAGTGATCTATATACAGGACTCTGCTCGCTCGGGGATCTTTCATCGGGAAGATGGAAACGGATCGTCGAACGACAAAGTTGGATAGTGTGTTATGTACTTACGAAGAGGCAGAATGCGCTACGAGGTGCATGGATTATTTATCAGTAATTGCGATGGGTACGAAGACGCGTAATACATAGAACCCGATATAGATTTTCGGTAGTCGAGCGCTCGTTCCCTTGCAACACAAAGAGAATTGTATACGAAAGTTTGCGGAAACGGTACAACGACGTTAGGAATAGTTATCGAAGATAAGAGAGACGGGAAATGAGGAGGAAACGCGCTTCCTTGTGCATAGGCCTCATAGTGGAGACCGGGGCGAGTTGAAACAGATGGTAAGAACATCGAAGATTTCAAGCAGCGAGTCTGGCACTCTATGGAATTAGATGGCATACTATGACCACTAATTCTTTAGAGTGCCACAGTTGCCGCATGCAACTGCAGCTTTGATTTTTTTACTGTGTGTTCTTACTTTCCCCGTGTTGCAAATAGCCCCGGTCTCTCCTATCTCTTCAGGACAATGTGTACGACAAGTATACTGAGATGCGAAGCGAAAGGAAGCGATACGGAAAAGGAAAACCATCGAATCATAGACAACCGCCATTAATTATCATACCAACTGCAGCTGCGTTTGGAACGAAACGATGGAAGAAAGGGTGGAGTACGAATTATTAAGAGAGGGCAATACCACAGCGTATCGAATACCGGCAATATTTAGCTCGTTGATGAGCTATTGAATTAATTCTCTTCGATTCGACAATTGCATTCCGGCATAAAAGCGAAGAAGTGGAAACATTGGGCTAATCGGTTGCGCACAGATGAAATTCCAATCTGACACTCGTATCTCGATTCAATTAGTGTAATTGTCACTTTTAGTCGTCGAAACATTGCTCCCAAATCCGCTAATCAAATCATTCGGTAATAAGAGAGTAATGGCAATTAGAAGCGATGAAGAAATGATATAAAAAAGATTATGAAATTTAATGAAATTGTAGCGTCGTAGAACTGTCGCACGTATTTGTCATTGAGCGAAGGGAATGTGAATTGACGCATATTTTATCTCATTCGAGATGCGCTTGAAATTTTTGAGTGTCCGAAACGTTGACCCGAATTCGACGGAATTCAGGAACAGTAATATCTCTTTTTAGTTTCGTTCGTTCATTCGTCCACTTTTAGGCAATTCCATCGGTAATGTATACCGAAAACACGAATTTAAAATCACGAGAAAGAACGTTTAACCCAAAAATAAAGTGTCCATCAAACGACACGAAAAATCTCTTTAGCCCGCGCGAGCGGAAACGAAGGTAACTTTATTTAATTTTTTTCTCACACACACTCTCTCTCTGTCCTCTGATTTTATTATCGATCGATAGAAGCGAATGTGCAGAGAGAAAAAATAGATGATTGATCGAATGACAAGTGCACGTGCGTCGCGGGGGCAGTTAACCCTTCAACGGTCATTCGAAAGAATTTCAATTTCTCCTTTTATACTTAATTAACAAGTGCCGAAGAAATTCAGATAATTTAATTATTGAGATTATCTGGATTCAAATCGATGGCGATTGCAATATAATGACCAAAAAAAATGCCGCGGCATTGTCGAAAATTACATTTTGCCGGATACCTTTTTCACTATAACCCGTTGGAGTCATAATCCTTCGTGGGTCTTCGGGAATATTAGTTTCTACTCCATCTATAGTCAATCAACGAATAATTTGTCGGCCAGTTTTTGGTTGCAGAAGTTGTCCCGCGACTAAATAAAGTAATAGACGGATGCAGCTCTTCATCGACTTAAAAAAAATGTTACTTAAGATATCGTAGTTACGGAGAATAAATAAGTTTATCCAGAACCCTTAAAATGAATATTTATTTGTTAATTTATTTCATATTCATAGCACCTATAAGTGCCAACTATCGCACGCAAAGAGATTAACGAGAGTTATAAAAAAAAAAAATCGAAAAATTGCCCAAAAAAGCTTCAATTTTTTTCTTTTGAGATGTCCTGTTTCAAAAATATCTATTTCGCACTGCCGTTCTCTGAGATGCGAAATGCGCCTCTCGAAAGTGCAAACGATCGTTTCGACTACCGCTCAGTTTTTTTTTTTTCACAATAATAAAAACACAAACACCGGAAAAAAGAATCATTGAAGCGAGTTATTTTGCTTCCGGTCAGAGTCCCGTCAATGGCATTGACAACATGTCGCCCGTAACTCCCTCCGTATCGAAGAGGAAAAATATAACGCCAGTGAAACTGTCAGTGCCACAAGCCCCGTTACCGATTCGACGAGGTAGTAGCAATTTCCGTCAAGTTCTCCTCGTTCGCACGAGTGCCTCCACGGGTGTCGCAATCATTGCCAGCTTATTGCAGACGCGATACAAAAAAAAAAAAAGAAACATAAAAAAATCGTTATGCGATCCCAAACGAATATATTCCTTCGACAACGCCATTGATTAAACAATTCGACGAATCGGTGTTTAACGAGAGCAAACCGTTTACAGAAGTTAGTTTCTCTCCGTATGGTTTACTCTCGAAACTTCGTACCCGTTGGTGTAGTACGTCGGGTGTAAAAGTCATTTATATTCGGTAGGTGAGAACTGTGCATTATTGAGAAACCCGGAGAGCCGGAGCTTCGTCCGTGTGACGCGTACCGAGCTTTGCTTCTCACGGTCGTGTTTCTCTTCGGGAACAACGGTAATCAGCTGTGTCAGTAGAATGCGCCGGTTGTGGGTCAGACAAGCCGGTAGATGCATCCGTTGCAGGAGAGTAATGTCAGTGGTAGTAACCCCGAACAGGTCAGACGATAAAAGTTGCTGCTCGGTATCCCCGACAACCGGGTGGCTTTCCGTTCACGGGCTGAGTTTCCCCCGCGCTTTCGTGTCTCGAAGGACATTGAGGACATACACGTTGTTATCAATCATTCCTACACTCCCCCTATCGCTGTCTTTTTGCTTTGAGCAAAATACTCTTGCCTCTTGCCGTTTCGTCGCTTCGCATCGGATTAACTTTATCGTCGATTTTACGAACGCTCTGTCATCCGCTAAGGAAATTTTTCATTTTTTTTTTTTTCATTCGCCTTTCAACCTCATTATCTCTCGCTTCGTTGGAAATGCAATATCTACCGTCCGGTAACACGGCAAAGATACTTCTGTAACGAGTGCCACGTATTAATTCAACGACGACAACGTGATAGCAGACACGAGGACTGAGGGTTGTAAATCGTTGTCTCTCGCGCGGATAGTGGATGGTAGGCACAAAACAGAACGACGAGGGTATTTCGCGAACAAGAAGCGCCCGGAGGTTGGTTTGCCGAAAGAAAAGAAAGAATAAAAAAAAAAACAGGCCTCGTTATATCTTCGGGTACGATATTTCAATGTCCAGACGTCGCAACGACGAGCGGTAGCAATGTATCTGTAACACCTATATACCTTTTGTCGTTCTTTCGTTAAGGCAATTTTTATCCGACAAAATCACAGGAAAAAAAGGAGTTTGTCGTTATTTATCGCGTCACAGATTTTCATTCTTCCGGAGACGCACTTTTTGTCGTACAGATTTGTTCATTACTCATTCCATTAACCGATTATCGATGAAATCGCGAAGAAAACGAGAACTCACGACGAGTTTGCAAACAACGAATATTGGCATTTCGTCGCGATAATAATTATGGGAAATTGCGAACGAGAGTGGCGCTGTTTCGATAAAAAAAATTTCAGCGTCATTATAATAATAACGAAGTTCGGATGAATGTCGAAGGAAAAGAGGGGAAGGTAGTTACAGAATGAAGGAGGCGAAGCCACGTAACGAAGAGAAAAATGTTTCTTGTCGTAAAGCATCGTAGTGGGAAAGAAAGTTTACGCAGTTTGCGGGTTCTTCGCTCTTCTCTTGCTTCTCATCGATGCGGCGCGCGGGATAGAGGGTAGCGACGATGCTGATTTTACTAACGTTTCAGCAAACTGATTAATCGAAACGTTGTACGTGATATTCTGACTAAATAACTAATCGTTCGATAATAATATCGAAGTCGATGAGATACGAAGAGACGAAAAAGAAATCTGGAATGTTATTCAGCATACCAGGGTAGCGTTACCAGGGTAACGTTTGGAGAGACAAAATATCTTTCATTTTTTTTGTTCTCTTTTTCGAATTCACGTACGCAGAGGTCGAAAAGATTTCACTCGGACAAGAAATGGGGTTCGTAGAGCCGGCATGAGCCCGAAGACCCGTAAGTAGCCGCGAGGGTATCGTTACAAAACGGGAGGGCTAAACGTACCCGAGGTCTTTTCTTCACGAAGAAACTATAATACTCGCCGCATCACGCATCGACTGAGTGATGAAAGAGCCTAAAGGATGGGCTCACGTACAGGGAATAAAATATGTAGACCTCGCGTCTCGAGACTGCGTGCGCGCGTATAAAATAGTCTTATGGCGGCGATAGTGGAGATATATATACACGTATAGAAGGAAAATAAGAGAAGAACGCAGGGCACGGAGGTTTACCGAGAAGATAAGAAAAAAAAAACGAAAAAAAGTAAAGGGGGCCCCACAGGCGTGGTACGAGGCAGCGAGGTCGAGAAAGAGAATGGCGAGAGGAATGTTTTATCCTCAGCCCTTCCATATTATCCTACTAAGAGAGGTTTTCGCGAAAACCTGCGGTTGTGGAGGGGAAAAAAAAAAAAAAAGAAAATTCGTAATAGAATCCGAGGAAAACCGAACCTCGCACGTAACCCTCACGCGTGTATTCCCCTCACCCAGACGGGACACCCTTCCCCAGAAATGATGGAATTATGCAAAGTCGTTCTCGATATTGCACCGTTTCTTACAGATACACGACCCTCGGCCAGTTCGTGGCAAAGAATGAGAATTTGAGAGCGAATTCAAAGGGCAAAGATGAGCGAAAACGACGCAGCAACCATTTACTGCAGAAAAGGTAAAAATAAGAAAATTGATCGATTATTATTAATAACAATTAATCATTTTTACGATCAATGTTAAACAATATATGTATATAACAATATTATATTATCTATTTACGATTTTTTTTTTTTTTTTTTCAAATTTTATTTAATTTTATTAAAAGTACGAATTTTTTTTATTGTCAATTATTGTTATTATTAATATTGATAATTTCGACTGCCAGATAAAGACGCTCCCAGCATGGCGATTACGCTCTTTTGTTATTCAGGAATCATTATTGCGATATTGTAACATTATGCCGTATTATAATAAATATAATTTGAATAATGAACAAAGCGATGCAAAGCATCATGGAGATTGAGTTTGTTGCGCGCAAGGAAAATCAGTATAATAAGATTGACAGGAACAACAGAAGAGGGTTTGAAGCGTTTATGAAAGACGCCAATAGCAGCAACAGCACGAGGAGCAACCGGTGAGAATCACACGGCGTCGAGGAGAGGAGTAAGCAAGAGCGAAACCCGTTCATCGCCGTGACTCTTCTCCATACTCTATGCTCTGGTTTCTCTCCTCCTCGTCGTCTGCCGTTTCCGTCTCGTTGCCGCAGCTATTGTTAAGTATTGAATAGTGCGGTGCTCCGTCGAGCGATCGTCCGCCAACGGAACAGCTTCAGCAACACCAGTACAGCACGTCAAGGTGTTGCCCGGGTCACGGAAACGACCTTTTCACCCCTCGGAATAATGCCGAGGGAATTATAGAGAGCTTGCGAACCTCGACCGACGATTTTACGTCGTTCGACGAAAAAAAAAAAAAAAAAAAAGTAAAAAGTGAGAAGAACTGTCGAGTTTTTTTTTTTTTTTTCATGCGTACGTAATATACGAACAAAGTTTGTACCCCGCCGAGGGTCTCTCACTGTCTCAGTGGAATCTCTAAACTTTTTATTCCAAGAAGGATCCGAAAGAACAAAAAAAAAAAGGAAAAACTCGAAGACCCGGAGAGTACGGGGGCTCCTACAGTGCGAAAATCAATGTCAGAGAGTTTCAAAGTTTCAGACGCTTAAATATCTCGAAACGTATTAGCTTTTTTTTTTTATTTTTTTTTTTCTTATGCAATAGCCGACTTTCACTGAAAAGAAAAAAATATCAAAAGATGCCCCTTCCTACGCGTGTGCTTCCCTTCGCCCTTTGCTGAACAAGTTTTTCTTTTTCGCCGTCTTCGCTTTTTTCTTTCTTCTAACGCGACGATATCCTCGTAATACAGTATCGGAGTCTTTGTGATAATGATAGTGTTAAAAAAAAAGAAGTGTACTAATGTGACCGCGAGAAGTTGACGCGTAGGACGAAGAAAGCGATCGTGAGAGCTTTCCACCCTCAGCTCTTGTGATCCCGCGAAGTGCGATGACGCCAGACGGGACCATCGAGAACAGAGGCGGTGTAATACACACAAAAGAGAACCAAGAGAGAGAGAGAGAGTGCAAGAGAGAGAAGAAGAAAAATATGCTGCGCAGGCAACGGCGGGATTTCTCGAAAGAACCCCCCCGAGTCCGGAAGGGATTTTCGTTACGAAGCGACTAATCCAATCGTTGATAGCCGACGCTGCGAGTTCGTCACTCTCATCGAGTTTTCTATATATATTTATACCTCGCGCTCGGGGCTTTTTTTTTTTCGTTCGTTTTTTTTTGTACCAACGTCAATGCGGCATATCGAGAGAGAAAAGATGATAAAAAGAATAATCTTATCTCTATATAAGGAAGTGTCGCCATTCGTGGCTTCCTACTCACGCGGTGACGAAACTATCTATGTTTACCACTAAATTCATTTAACTCGAAAATAGCGCGTAGTGTCCGATAAAATGTTTGCAAAAAATTGCCGATCTTTTCCAAAACATTTGAGAAGAGTAAAAATAGATAAACTTACGATTTAATAATATATGTTTCTCCTGTTAGACATTATACGAAGTCTACAATTGATTCAGGATGTATCACCGATAGGGATGTATCAAAGGATCAACAGCCAAAAGACGAAATTCAACGAAAAACAAAAAAAATAAAAAATTTATTTTAAGGACATTCCAGGATTTTCCTACAAAAAAAATTCAAGGAAATTATCAGGATTTCCAGGATTTCCCGAACCACTTAACACCATATTAACCCAACAACTCAATTTCTCGTTGCTACCGAAATTAGGGCAAAAGAAAAATCGAACGGATATTCCTTCGAAGGGTTGTTTCCTGTATTCGACATACTTCTCCGTCTCTCTTCGCGCTCCAGAGTTCCTGGTAGTGGCTGCGGCCAACGACGAGAACCGTAGGCGACAGAGAGGCGAAGCATGTAATTACGCGTCAGCCATGTTGTATTGAAAGCCATAATGGAGGAGAGGAAACGCTAGAAGGGAGGGCCGCCGGTAATTCGAAATTTCACCATAACCAAGCGTAAACCACCGTCCTCTCTTATAGGAGTTCCGAGCAGTGTGTATATAATGGAGAGAGAAACGCTCTCTCGGTTGCTAGAAGATTGGGATGCTGGTGAAAGCTCTAGCCGAGACGAGAGCAGCGTGAGAGTCCGCCGGCGAAGTCTCGTAGCTATGTCTGACTATTGCTTCCCCGGTCTACTGAGGATTTCTGTTGCTTCGCCCCCCGTCTGCGCTCAGACGTTTAATGTGTAATGAGGAAGTCTTGCAAGTTATCGTATTAAATATTCGTGGCGTCAAAGAGCACGTTATCTCGCACGAGACCTTAAAAAAAAAAACACGCCAATGTTCGTGTTCGCAAAATGATTGCATTAAAAACGTTTTGACCAACGATAAGCATCACGCGAAACACGCGATGTACAAAAGATAAATGAATATTCATTATTATTTTTTTTCATTAACGAAACGGTAAACGAAAGAGGGTGCGCGATCCAATTATGCCGATCGTTTCGAGTTAAAATTTATTTACCAACGAATTATATTTAATTGAAGCCATTAGTTCGGTAATAATTAGTATCTCTGCGTGCCGCTCGGAGGACATGCGGTACAAATTCGCTGATAAATTGTGGAATTAACATTCAACGGAAGGGATACACCGAGAAAATGTTGGGAAAAAAAAAAAATTTCCTGAGGGAGAAATGAAATGTTTTAACGATTACAACGCATAAACTTCTCTTAAGACTCTCGTTTTCTCAACTTCCGTGAGGCGCAACCCTAATTTGTTATATCCGTTGGGCCTCTTGTCTCTTTATCCATTTCTTATTGTCGGAAAAAAAAAATAGGAACCTTTCGGGTCTCGACCTTGAACAATGTTACGATCTTTCTTTCTCTACCTTTTTTTTTTTCATTTTCACTCGTAAGAAATGGCTGGATCAACAAGCCCGTTTGCCTCGCTATAATTCCTATCAGCAAGAAGATCGATGTGACCTTTATTTTCCTTCGAAGATATTTTTTTTTCCCGCCGACGATAAAAGGTAAAAGTGAGGCAAATACTCCGCTTTTATCTTTAACGTCTCTGAGATGTGGAGTGGCGTATAAATGTATCTGTTGGGTTCGAGAGCGATGCATAGCAGTGTTTCGTAATACTTAACTTCTGGATGAGTCCTCGGAGTTACGGGGGTTTTATATACACTGTATAATACACCTTGCTACAGACTTTATATACTGCATACTCCAGCACTCGTTGATAGAAGCACGCGATATAGTTTCCCGTAGGATGGTTTACAGGTTAAGTACACTTACCAGCTTACAGAGTTACACTTGCCACGGGAACATCGACGTTAGTCAAATGCTCTATATAGCTTCCCCAGTGGAATCGCGAATTCGTCCCATGAGGTACTCTCGCAACGGCGATGTTCTCGTTGACCGTTTTCTCGACCGTTACCTCTCGCAAACTCTCGATGTAATTAAATAGTAACCTTGAAAGCAAAACACCCCGCTGTTCTATCGCTAAGTCGTTTCGATACACTTCGCGTTCTTCGATTTTAACTCACTGTTTCTCAGTTCGAGCTGTTATTTACCTCTAGATATATTTTTTCACATGCGAGAACTCTCGAGTATCAATAGTGAAACAAGAATTTATACTACTTTCGATCTTATACTCATATTTAATTAACTTATTTACACACGTGACAATAATTCTCGAATGTTTGACCCGTCACTTGAGAAACAATTGATTTGATTGGTGGAGAAAAAAGTTTAACCGTTACGTTGAAACGTGCATGCGCGCGCACGTCGCGTCTTCAGTCGCCATGCGGGCCCCCCAACGACAAAAGCCCTACACGTACGTGTTGTGTTTTTTTCATAAAGAATACTCGCTTTACAAACAACCTTGTTCGCCTCAATATTAAAAACTTCATGTATCCCGACTGCGCTTATATGGTGGCTACGTAATTTATGGGGGAAAAAGGCGATAAGAGATATTTCGCGAATCAAACCCTCCGGTGATCAGTCAGTTACCGAGCGCCGTCGGGGGCCCGCGGACCGTTTACGTGGGCGCAGTATTTTTCGCGTAAATTACGAAATACGCGAGCCGAGTGCAATCTTCTATTAGTGAAAATTCGTTTTCTATCTCATCGGGGTTGTGATAGACGCGAAAGTAGCTTTCGGCACGTCCTAATTGTCGCTTGAAACTCGATTATTCTTTCCAAGTACGATTGCTCTAACGACAAAGTTCCGGGAATTGAATATGGCCGCCAGTTTCCAGAAAACGTCGCGATTGCCGCGAGATTTTTTTTCGTTGTTCTCTATCGAGTGTTCGTAATCGGTTTTTTGCGTTTCAATTAATAATTAAATACATACATTAACAATTAACTACATTTTAAGAATCCGAGAATTTAAAGAATCGAAAGAATCGCGACCGCGGAATTATCCTCAAAAATGTTACGAAGTAAATAAATTCGCGAAAATTTTACGAATCGAATGATTTGCAAACGAAAAATTATATCGCGAACGAAGAATTGAATGAATCGCGAATAAAGAATTGAGTAAATCACGAACAACGCGTTAAATAAAGTCCTCGGTCGTAATGTGTTAATAATTGAGTGTCGATCAGCTTGGAGTAGGTACGCGAACCCAGCTGATCTGGTAATGTTCGATTTTTTGCGGGCCGCACCATATACATCGAAATAATCTACCAGCTGATCGCCAACTTCAAGCACCGCAGTCCCCCGGATCATCATCCTCCTTGTAAGTAATAGTAACTGCCTTTCCCATTATCAATAAATATAGTTAAGTCGTAAAATTATACCGAACTACCGCGAAGGCTCATGCGAGAATCTAAGACACAGACGTCGAGCTCTCCGCGCGTGAAGCCGTGTGGCTCGGCGTAGACTGCTACAAAATAAAGAGAAAGGCGAGCTTCGTGCATTAGTTGTAGCTTCCCCTCTATCACGGTTATGCCCCTCACAGCAGAATAAAAATACATCGCTCCTTCGCCCGCTTCTTCGTTTCGACTAATTGATGATAAAAATCTCATTTCCTCCGTCGTAAATTTAATTATTCAAGATCTAGAACATTGATTGCGTAATCCACCGGGCTTTTCGACAAGTTTTCAATTTTTAGACCCTAGTGAAAGTATTCATGGTTTTTTATTTCCTCTACATCGAGCCTCGCGGCGACATAACCTTTTGTATGCTTTTTATTAGTTTCTTTCTGTCGAACGAAATTTCATTATTTTTTTTTCAATAACATTAACGGATAAACCATTTAAAAAAAAATAACATGCCTCGAATTTTTCCATAATTTCCATATGCTATTTATTTTAACTCGTACACTATCGAACTATAATGTCGAATCTCGAAAGTATCGATCTTTTTTTCGAACGAAATCTTACGATTTTTTTTTTTTTAATAACATTAACGAATAAATAATTATCAAAAAAAATAACTTGCCGCGAGTTTTTCTATAATTTCCATATTCGATTTATTTTAACTTGGATACCATAAGTACAAAGCATCGAACTATAGTGTCGAGTCTCGGAAATATCGAGCTTGTCACGTACGCTGCTAACACCTATCGAGCGGTCAACCTCGCGTTCTGGTACGTTGAATGTTTCCACTCGATAACCCGGGACATAATCTTGTCGTGGCTGAAGAAGCGACGATCGGCTTGCTGCAGAATCGGGCCAGACAACGTTCGCGAACCAAGGAAGAAAAAAAAAGAAAAAAAAAAAAAATCACAGAAAGATAGTCGACACGGTTAGGAAGAAAGGTCGAAGACCGATACATAACACTTCTATGACTTTACTCCTCCCATTATGCCGCTCTCGTCCTGTTCCAACCGAGCGGGATACACAAGCCTCTGTATTTCTCGGTTTCCGCATTTGTATACACATCGATTGCTTCCAACTTTCATGAATATAAGAGCCGTATATAAGTCCGGTTGCATCGTCGAAGCAGGGAGGGGGGGGGGGGGGGGTACAGGACGAGTGAACGAGAAAGTATGAAAGGAATATCGCTCTCGTGACTTTCGTCTCACTATCCGACGATGCGAAAGGACTTCGCGAAGGGGGGGGGGGGGGGGGGGGGGGGGGGGGGGGAGTGTTCAATCGAGAAAATATATTCTGTAAATAGTAAATCCTGCAACAGCATGCGAGTACACGATATATTGACTAATAGAAAAACATAGCTACGTAATAAATAGAACGAAGTTCGAGCGAAATTGATCACTTGGATTCTCGAGAGTATAAAAATAATTTGCTAGGGTTGTGGGATAATAATTGTGGTAAATACGGAGTGCAATGTAGCTGTGGAAAAATGAAATTGCAACGTTGTTCTCGATCCCACGAGAAGGTTTCAATTCCCGAACGGCACAACACGCGTAGGGATTTTTTTTTTTTTTTTATTGCTTCAGCCGAGAAAGCTTGTGCTCATGGGACTAAGAGGGTTCGCTAATTTAATTAAATTCCGATTAAACGCAGGAACCTGCAGTTTTTTTTTATGTTATTTAAATCTTTTTTTTATTAGATATTTTGTACGATAAAAAATGTTGAGACTCGGAATACAAGATGAAAAACGATCGAGTGGATGCTTGATGCATGCGGGACACGCGAAACCAGTTGGAAATATCGAGTGTCAATAGCGCAATCGAGGAATCTCGATCTCGTGACATCGTCGAGCACGCAGTTTGTAACTCAAAGCCCCCGTGGTACATAGAGATGCAGGGACGGGGTGGGGAGAGAAAAACGAGTGACCATCCGCGCGGCTATTGAGAAATTCTTTCGAAGCCGGCCGGCTGTATTTGAACGAAAAAAAATTCAACAAAAAAATTGCCGTAAAAATAAATTACGCGTTCAAAAGCGTTCTTCAAATATACGACATTTTATCGCGAGCCGAAAATTAACGAATATTTAATGAAATTAACTTTTTTTTTTGTTTCTTCACGGTTTGTAAATACGAAGTTTTTTTATTTTTTTATTTTTTTTTGGTACCGAAAAACCGGGTTAAAGCGTACCGGGGATAAATTAAATGCTGTCGGAATAATTTGCTTCGTTTACGAGAGAAGTCAAAATAAAAACGTGTCAAATTACGCGGTATCCGTCGTTAATTAAAATGAGGATATCAACTCTAACCTTTGCATTTATATGGGAAAAATCGTTTAAAATTTTTTTTTTTTCAAGATACGTCCAATTAAAAATCGTGTCTTATAAAGAAATTTTACTCACCGAGGCGCGGAATGTAGAAGACGAATAGCAATGAAAAGAAGTTTCCAATTTTCACGTATTTATTGTTGCTTTTGTGATTTTTTCTTTTTTTATTGAGTTTATCGATGAGAAATCGCGAACTTTTCGAAAACTCGTAGATAGCGACGAAAGGGCTCCGAGTTGATAGCGATAGGAGCAGTTCCGACGCGCCGGCTGCTCCGCGGCACTGATACTGAGCCGACTACCGAGTCAACTCAGCGTCCCTCGATACCGCGCGAGTGCACAGCGTCGCGCGTGCCGACTCCAAGAGTCTGCGCGCTTTCGAGGTTTTCCCGTTCGGCGGTAGCAACGTAGTGGTTTTTTTTTTTTTTTTTTTTTTTTTTTTTTTTCATGTAAAACGCACACATTGCACGTTTCGCCGGGTCGGCTGTAGGTTAACCGCGAACACAGGGATAATACGATAGATACAGGCAGGCAAAAGTGTTCAGCGAGAGTAACGCGTGCCGTACTACTAGCAGTGTAGCTTTTCCCATCTCAGTGTGTATAGCACTGCAGTACCTACGGCGTCGTTAAACATCGCACGCGGATGTTTGATAATAAAAAAAACTGTGTATAACTCAAGAGACGTCCCCGTCCCTCGTTCGGCGAGAGAGGATCGAGATTCCGTGGATAAAAAATGAACGCGAAAGCAATAACGCCCAATATACAGTTTTTTAATATCAAACCGGCAACAATCTCCAGCGTTTCTCGCATTCCTTGTCACAGGCAATGAATAGAACGAATGAATTTTTATGGTTCGTAATTGAAACAGTATCTCAAGTATTGCATTGCGCAGGCAAAGAAAAATTATGATTGGACACAGATTTTTATTATTTTTCTACCGGAAAGGTAAGATATTTTTAGACAAACGATTTTTTTTTTTTTTTTTTTTTTTTTTTTTTTCGAAACATAGCTTCGCAATTTAACGAAGGAATTTTTTCCATGGACACGTTTGCTTTCTTTGGCACGTATTCATTTTCGCTTTGCTGTAACGTAGCGTGGGTCGGAAAATTTGTATTCATTACAGCGTAATACGAAAACTTGACGGGGGTACAGATAGAACGTCGACGGTTCGTGCAAAATGACAGAGTCGAAGTTACAACGAGCAAAACGCAGCGCAAGCTTTTCTATATCAAAGCAGAGCTTTCGAACGCTGTGCAATCCTCGCTTTCGAGGTATTAAAAAACGCCTAGTAAATATTAATATCCGCTCCAGAAATTCCATTGAAATGCATGTGGCGATTTTCTTCATTCCACGAAACACGAATACGTGCGGTGAAACTTTTACTTTAAATTATTTTCTGTTTTCGAATAATTTTCGTAATACTGCGTATAATTCGCGGAAATGTAAAAATACGCATATTGGAAACTTTTCGATGGTTACATGAAACACAGCCAATTTGCGAGCGCACGAGCTTTTGTCATCGCGTTATCAACGTCGTACCGACCATATGTGCCGAGAGTTTTGTATGTGTTCCGCGTTGTCTACCGGGTGACTGCATTGTCAAACACATCTCTACATTTATTTAATCCGAAATCGAAAATTTTCGAAAATCGTAAATTAATAAACAATTTAAATAATTTTACTGTAAATTAAGAAACCTTTCGTGAAAATTATTTAAAAAATTGCATTAAGATTACACATTTTTTCGTTTAACTGAACCAATTAAACACTAACTGCAGTAAGAGAATTAAAAAAATTGCTGTATCAAAGATGAAATACACGATAAAAAATTCTGATAAATTTACTGTATAAAATCGATATTTTATTATCGAAATTTTTATCCCCAAAAATCGGTTCTTCGATCGCAGATCTCACCCGTTAGAAGAGTATTCAAACTCCTGCACGTTGCCGATACGGTACGAGAGCGTCTGCCTATCGATTACCGAGAATAAAAGCGACGTAGTTGCCCCCGTTCACCGTATTGAACGTTGCGAGATACGCCTTTGCGTTTCGCAGTACTCGAGCGCATCCCTTCCCTTTGTTCGGTTTTGTTCGCGCTGTTCTCGTTTCCCGTTTGAAAATCCTTTAATTGCCAGGACACGGATCAAACTGGTAACAACGGGATAAGAATAGAGAGATTGAGGTACAGAGAGAGAGAGAGAGAGATAGAGAAGGAAGAGGAGAACGAGGATCGACAAGCACAGCGAGCCGGTTGGTCACCGTTTATACAGTACGTAAGATTGATGGCCCTCGTCGTTGGCTGCCGCTGGCCAGTGCCTTTATGAAAGGCCCTGTGCGCTCGAAGATCGATCGACGTTCTCTGGCTATTATCTCGAGCAACGGTGATCCTCGCGATTCTCGGGCTCTCGTGTCAACTCTCCCCGAACCCGCCTCGCGCGTCCTTATAATTCCGGCCGCTTTCACTCGGTCGACCTGCGAACGACGAGAAGCAGAGAACTCGCGACACTTTGTTATTCATCAAAGGAAAAAAAAAAAAAAAAAAAAGAAAAAAAAAAAAAAAAAAACTTCAAACTCCATCGTCGCCAAAGACCTCGTTATTTTTTCATTTACTTTTCCTTTTTATTTTATTTTTTATTATCTCTGTGTCGTTTCGCTCTCAGCTCCGAAGATTCATCGGGAGATAGCTTGTTATTATTCTCGCTTCTTTCACGACGCAATTATAATTGCTGAAGCTTCGCCGCGACTTCGTAGCATAGTAATATCACGGAGCTTTTCAAGTACTAGCAAAATTTTCGCGAGACTTGGGCATTGTGCGAATGCGGAGAGACGAAAGACGAAATGTACACGTTTTAGCTCTCAGAGAGTCCTGAAAGTCCTTGAGTTTCGATACCCCGAGTAGCGAGAAGCTAAGCGAGAAGAACAGAGGCGACGCAACAGAGACGAACATTTTCGCGAAGGGCAGAGAGGCTGCGAAGAGACCTTCAATTTCTCTTGACGCGATTATTATCCCCAACCGATTAGCCGTAAGTTATTATACATTAACGGGCGGGAAGGGTGGATGGAAAACGGATGTTGGAGGGCCGAAGGAGCTTCGAGAGAGTATAATCCGCGAGCTGAGCGAAGAGCTTCGGTGCGAGCGACTGAAAGTACACTTCCCGAGGGCGAAGGCACGGCGAACAAAGTTTTCATAGCCGGAATATGCTCTCCCAGGAAGGACCGTCTAAGGTTTAAGCTCGGAACGCTTCTCGCCCGCTGAGAGTTCCATTGGCTGTTGCTCTCTCGGCACACTGCGCCTCCGGCTACGTGCTCTGAGTTAAGTGGATTTTCATCGGTCTCACCCTTCGTTATGTGTGTATTCCGACGCTACGCTATATATTTTCGCTGAATATTATCACTATTATTCAATAGCTGCGTAGCCGTCGTTGACGTTATTGCTGAAAAACATGTTTAACCCCGCGATACGGAAGAAAAAAGTCGCATTTTTTTTTTTTTTTTTTCATTTTTTTTTTTAATTCGATCTATCATCGTTTATTGTATAAATATATCACCAAATAATATTATAAAATACAGCCGCTTTGTTGCGTTAATTGTGAGGGAAAAAAAAAAATTAAAGTCGGGCGATGAGTTTTTGAGTCTTGCGGATGTGTCGAAGACTCTTGAAGAAATAATGGGAAACGTGTGTGTGTGTAGGTGTGTGAAGGGGGTAACTTAAGAAAAACGATCGATTATATCGTCGCGTGACGGTCAAAAACTTGCAAATAGAACAAATTTCGACGATTCACAAGCGATCCACTGGTATCTTCCGTAACTAAAAAAAAAAAAAAATTCATTCCGACGCTCAACGAGATCTCGTATGGTTTTTTTTTTCTTCTTTTTTTTTTTTTGCGCGAAGCTTCGCTTCTTCGTTCAATTTTTATCTTCGTTCTTTACACAATATAATAGTAAAAATATATCTCTTCGTATCCTAATAATATAATTATCGTTTATAAACAATGAAAATCAATTAATTAGACTCGTTTTTATTTTTCTTTTTTTTTTCGTTTGTTTTCTTTTCTTCGTCTCGCTTATCACTGGAGCGTTCGTGAAACTTCGTGAGCTTCAAACAAAAATCGCTTTCTCTAAACGTTCGAAGTTACGATTAACGAACTATTATAAATTTTTTTTTTTTTTTCAATTAAAAATGTGATGTTTATTTATTTATTCATTTTTTTTCTTCTTCAACGCCAACGTTTACTTGGATACTCGTACGTTAACAGCGCGACTCTTCGTCGCAACGAAATAAAAAAAAAAAAATTCCAACAACGAACAGTCGATTAGCACCATTAAAAAATTTGCAACGTTTTTTTTTTTCTCTTTTCTTCATCCCTCGCGACCTCTACGTTCTCTCGAACTTCGCGTGAATTCGCGAGCGATTCTAGAGTTTACAAGAAATATATACATCATCGCGTTATTCTACCGTCGTTTCTTCTTTATCGTCGATGAAAAAAAAAAAAAAAAAAAAAACAAAAAAAAAACAACAAAAATCATTCTTTATGGCAAATTGGCGAATTCGTTTCTTCGATGCCAATGTTAATGCGGGAGGGGAGTGTCTCCTTTATCGTCGTATAACCGAATGGTTGATTAGTATCGTATCGCTTGCCAGCCACCAGTTGCCTCGTCCCGACGATAGTAGCGCGCGAGATTGTCCCGAAAGACCGTCACCGCCGGAAACGGATTGTCTTGGATGTACTTCAGCGTCGCTCGTATCTGAAACGTCGATATTCGTATATAAAAAACCAAACTCTCGCTCTCTCTCTCTCACCACTCGAACTCCTCGAATCTTCGAAACTTTCTTCCCCTCTCGTTGTGCACGAGAAGTTTGCGTAGAATTGAGATAGACTCGGTCTACGATTAATTACAAAGTTTGATTCAGCGAGTTTCTCGATGGTTCTCGTACCTGAGATACGAAATGCGGTGGTTCGACATCGGGGGCGGTCGACAGATGTTGAAGTATAAACTGATCCGACTGCGCAAGCCACAGATCAACTCCTCTCAGTGGATCGTAGTTAAAAGGTCCGATTCGTAGCAATCCGTGATCGAAATCGTATATATCCAATACCTGTGGAATATCGTCGTATTGCTAGATGAGGGTTCGAAGCAACAATCGTTCAATTTTCGGGAAAGGGTCGTGCGGGCTTCACGAAAGTTTCCACGAACCTGCTGACCGCCGGTCAATTGCCTCGCTGATCTCAGCGCCTGATCGGGACCTTTGTCCGGAAAGGTTGCCGGAAATATTTCGCCGGTCTTTACATTGAGACCAATGCCGTATATAACCGGCCAATGAATTCCTCCTCTCGCGGTCGTGTTGAGTTCACCCACGCAGCACAACGTCAGATCCACTTCGACTGGTTGCTTGTGAAAAGCGGCTGCCAAAGACATTGATTCAATTAACTCTTAAAATGCATTCACGTGGTAAATTTTCTTCGATGTCTCGATCTATATTCGTATTATGGACAACTTACACAAAATGTTGTAGAATAATTCCTCGGAATAATTTCTAGGATCTGAATAACCCCCGACTAGCTGAAGTTCTATCCGTCCCTCGTGAAAGCCTTGTGCCGCGAGTTGCGTAACCCTCTGGACCATCGCTGATGCAGCATCCTCGGTACCCGCTCCGTCCAGATGCGCTAACGCTACTGCACCTGATCCTGAAATCATAAATATCGGAGATAAAAGACTTTTGTACTTTAACCAGCGGTTCTCAAATATAATATCAATGGGCAAATGGGTGATGTTTCAACGAAGTAATTTCTAAGCAAAGGTCCCATTTTGTGACTTTTATTTTTTATTTTTTTTTTAATACGTAGAAATCAATGCGGACGAGTTTCTTGAACCGTTTTTAGGTTTTGGTAACAAAAAATGGCTAAAAATCGTAAATTCGATCGTTTAAGAGTAGAAATCGATGTTTGAAGTTTCGCCTTCTTCGCGGACGCATAGAGATAAAAAGTGCTTCTGCTATTCGCCAGAGAACTTAAAATACGATAGACACTTCATTTTCATTGTCACTCTATCGGAAGTAAAAAAAATTGCTGTTTTTTTTTTATGTTTAGAAAGAAATTAATGTTTTACGGGTGCAGAACGTTTAGTATGAAAAAAAAACGTAGAAATCACTGCGGAAAAGTTTCTAGAACCGTTTTCAATTTTTCGTCCAAAAAAATTGCTAATAACCACAAATTCAATCGTTTAAGGGTAGAAAACGACGTTAAAAGTTTCGCCCGCTTTTGGTCGCGTAGCGATTTCACAACAAAATTTTTTTTTTTTTTGGAGTAAAATTTGTGATTGAAGAATCATTCGGCGAATGATGAAATGAGGGATAATTTATAACGTGAAAGTATAATTTGAATCGCGCAGTACGATTGTTATGCACATCTTCTATTTGCCGTGAGTCGCTCTCTCCGCAGTGAGAGATGTTTCTCGAGTCTCTTCGGCATACAGCCGTAGAAACTTACCGGCGAATCGATCGTAGCAATCGCGGAGTAGCATGTACCGAAGTGGTTACAAACTATATGCACGTCTCCTCATTGCTAGAGAGGCACGTATTGCTACACGGACGAGATGGAAACGAGAGGCCGGATTGAGGGAAAGCGAAAGAGAAGGTATAATAGGACTCGTCGTATAGTAATAGCAGTAGAGGTCTCTACGCTCATTGGGACGTTGTGTATCTCAAACGACGAGCCGACGAGCACAGTCCTTGAGCGGACCGCCAGTGCCGCGCCGGAGGGGAAGAGGGAAAGGGGTAAAAAAAAAATGGTTAGCCTCTCACGGGCTAAAACATCCAACGGTACGAACAAACGTGTGTGTAGCTGCATAACTAATCCATAGATATAATGCAACCGAAGCGAGAGGAAAAAGAAAGCGACAAAGAACAAAAAGCGTTGTTACAAAGATAGATAATAATCCGCGATTTATTCGCGAGACGAAGAATGAAACGATCGTTATGAGACGCGCGAAGTTGACGAAGATCCTTGCAAATAAATCGCGAAAGTCACGTTGTACAGTGCATAGACTAACGATATTATTAACGCGCGAAACAATTTTTTCTTTTTCCTTTTTTTTTTTTTTTTTTCTTAATCAATCGACATGATTCTTAGTAACAATCGTCAGTAGTTAACGTCAAAGCGATTTTGTTCGAACGGCGGGTAATCGATCGATTGTGTGTTTTTTTTTTTTTTTTTTTTTTTTTTCCTCGAGTGGAAAAGTCTCTTGGCGATCGAACTTCCGGTGAGTGTGACGTCAGGGGGGGTCATGACACCGTTCGCGATGTACGTACACTTGGGCGCTCTTCGCGACGGCGTCGCGCTGCCGCGCGCTTTATTCATCGCTTTTTCTTACCGTCGCAAACTTTACCGTTCGATTGGTTTTGTTTTTGCTTTCTTCCTATTTTTTTTTTTGATTTTGTTCATTTGCGTAAATCACGAAACATCGGAGAGCGGGAGGCGAGAAACAACGAATTTGTGGTATTCGCCGGGGCGAAGTACTCACCGGAATGCCTGACTACGACGATAATACACGTGGTCATGTCGTCCGAACCCAGGATACTCACGTTCTCTGTAACGCAAAAACGAATGATTTTTATGTGAATTATTATTAAGAAAATACGATAATTTTATGCGACGGAATATCAATTATTCAATTGGCGACTTAGGAAATGGTAAACGATAATCGAGAAGAAACGTATTAATGGATTGTTCGATAGGATTAAACTATTTTAGTAATACAAGATAAAAAAAAATACGAACTTTTCGAAAGTTGCGAAATTAATTATAATCAGTGGTTACTGTATTAATAGAATTGCTTCATAATTGGTGCAAATACCGGCGAGAAATAATTTCTCCCTCGTGAATGCGAAGATTAGATGAATTCAACTTATAATTTATTTTTATTTTTCTCTCTTCTTAATTCATTTGATAAATACGGTATTTGTAATATTTTATTCGGTATATTTGGAACGGGCAGAGAAAATGATAAATATTAATCATTCAATTAACTATGAATGTCTCAGGAAACGGTAAACGACAGTCGAGAAAAAACAGATTAACTCTTTACGTACGGAGAACGTAAATATACATCAAATTTTTTCGATCAGTCGTTACCTTCAATTATCCCGTTTAACTATAAAAAATCGTGAAAAAATTCTGAAAAAAATTGTAAAATAACTTCGAATTATTATTTTTTCGATGGTTCAAAAAATGTTGTTTTGCTCTCTTGCGTATTGTTGTTACGACCAAACGAAATCAGCGTTCTACTTGCCGGCAAAAAGTCTTCCGTAGGTGAGAGGTTAATACATTTTTTAAAATAAAATTTAACTACTTTAACATTAAAAGAAAAAAGATACAAAGTGTACGAAACCTCCAAAGCTAATAATACAGAATTGTTACTGGATTAATGGGATCGGTTCATAATTGATTCAAATATCTGTGAGATGTAATTTCTCCCTCGCAGTTCCGAGAGCGAATTTTAAATGAATTCAACTTGGAGTATATTTTTTTTAGCCCTCTTCTTAATTCATTGGATTGGTAGGGTATTTATGATATTTTATTCGGCAACGTTGGAACGGGTAGAAAGAAGAACGGAAAGAAAAGAAAAAGAATAAGAGAGAGAGAGAGAAGGATTAATGCGGTACTCACTGTCTTGTGGTAGAGTTACAGCCATTTCTCGCTGCTGTACGTATAAGAGGCCCACAGGACCCACTAATTTAGCTGGCATCGAGTGTAGCTGTGCTGCGGTCTCTCTGTATACCGGGTGGGCAGCGTAAAGTGACCGGCTGTCCGCAGGGGCCTCCTCTTGCAGGACCCCATTCACCACAAGCACCATCCTTCAAACAAATACCAAGAAACATTAATTATTCGATCCACTGACGACGCATATTAAAATAAAAAAATTAATTAAAATTAAAACACTTCAGTGTAACACTTCTTTTTTTTTTTTTCGTAAATATTGATCCACGTTATGTTTGCCCCTTTCAACAATCTACATTTCATTTTTTTTTTCTTTTTTAATACGCTCCTTCCTCAGTATTTTTTTTTTTTTTCTTATTTCATCTCCACACTCGCGTCTTCGGGGATACGCTCGCCGAGGCACGCAGAATGCATTACAACGAGGGGGCATAATATTTTATGCTCGCGTATTAAGTCGCATTTCGCGGGCATTAATTTCATCGCCGCGCGCCGGAAGGCAGTCAGCCACGGCAACAGTCTTTCAGGTCTTTCCTCCTTCTCCTCCCTCCCCTCCGCCCCCCCCCCCTCCCCCGCCCCACCCCCGTACTACAACAGTCTCTTATAATCACTTGTGGTATTCGAAACTCACGTGTCTCGTCTATATATTTCTTGCATGTACACACGAGCGCAAGGTAATCGTTCCTATACTTTCTTCACTTTCATTGTCGGACCGTTCGTTCGTTTTTTTTTTTTTTTTTTTTTTTTTTTTTTTTTTTTTTTTCGTTCCCTTGTTTCGTTCAAACGTAGGCACACGCATCACGACTTAGACAAAATATAATTACGTGAACGTTCGGTTGTGTATATATTCGTTAATCGAACATGAATAGACCGCGTGTCGCGTCGCAACCCCTTCCTACATTTATTCTCGTAGTTTATTGGCGCTACGTATTTTTAACATTTGCACGAGATAAGAATTATCAGTGTTATCCGGTTTCGTATATAGATCGAGGCGCGTTTAGAATAATACGAGATATTAAAAAGAATAATAAAAAATGAACGAAAAAAAAAAAAGGGAAAATACGATTTATCGTATCCGCGTGTTCGTTCGAAATTCTCTGCGAGTGTTTGTGTTACACAATCGCGTATCAATGGCAAGCGAGACGCGTGATAAAAGCTCAATTTATTTGGGCCGTTGAGAAGAAAAAAGATAAGCTACGGTTTCGTTATGTAGCGTAAAGAACGAAAAGTTGAAGAAAAAAAAAAAATTAAAAAAATACTAATCTGTATACATAATTTATAACGCATCGCAGCGAGTCGAAAGAGCATCTTCGCGGTCGATCGTCGTTCTTTCTGTTTTCTTGCCTCGTTACCTTCACAATAAAGTTGTCAAGACGGGCGTCTAGTCGTTCGCGATAGAGACTACAATCTCGGGTGCACGATCTACCGAAGAAGGCGTTTATGACAAAGCGTGTGAGAGCAAAACGCGAGGCCCCGTAGACGCTCGCTGTCCATATTCTCGTCTCTACACACGGGTAACGTTTCATCGAGCACGTAGATCGCTCGCGCAAGATTCACGACGAAGACGAGGACTAACCGTACGTTCCCGCAGGGGATCGAAGATCATCCGACGGCATTGTGTTTTGTGCGGCAAGCGAGAAGAAAAGACTTACGAATATAGACGACGAAATAACTGAATTCTTGTAACTCCGAAATTGAAGAGCTCTAACACGACACATTTTTTTCTTTCCGTTACACCAGTTGCCACTGATTTGCATGAAAGGCGAGACGAGAGAGGGTGAAAAAAAATCGTAGGAGGGTAGGAAAAAGGTGGGGGAAGAACGACGGAAAAACTGGAGCATAGGTAGCGATATCGAACGCCGGGTTATTTAGAGGCTTAAAGAAAGTCGTAACTGGAATAGCTTCGTTTTTTTTTTCTTTTTGAGGGACGATGATAAACAGAATATTTATATTGAAGACCTTGTAAAACCATCAATCGTGGTAAGGATTTTTCTTTACGCTCCAAAAAATTTGGTAGTCGAGGAAAATTCTCGTTGCCTAATCTAATCATTTTTTTGAGTGCGTAGAATACCACACATTATTTTGCAATTGGTTCACGTCACACTTGGGTCTGAGAGACCCGATATATTGGTCGATGCAAAAATTGAAAAAAAATCAATATTTTTATAATTTTATTGAAATCGAAATGTTCAGATTCAAGGAAAATATGCATTGGGGCGCTATATAGATATAGTAAAGTGTTTTTCACAGAGATATAAAACGACGAATATAAAAATAAAATTTCGTAAACAGCTGGAATCTCATAGAATCATGTGAGGCGTTTTAGGCATAAAAAAAACGTAACTTACGTTTTTTACGTAACGTAAGAAACGTTAAACTTGACGAATGACAATTCATTTTGTTTTTCAGTAGTTAATCTACGAATTCGCTGAGATAAATATTTGATAATATTCGCGGTTTAGAAATGAGAGTCATTTATTTATTTAATAAATTTTCGAGACATTTTTTTAATAAAAAAAAAAATTCTTCGATTATTTCGTAAATTATATTTTAACAAACAAAATAATTCGCCACTCGTCAAAATTGAAGACAAATTACAAATTTAACGTCACAAATTTCCGTAAAATTATGTCTGAGAATTCATCGGTCCAAATTGAGTTATTTTATCACTAAATTTAAGATTATCCTTTTTTTCTGCATGAAAAAGTCTTTCCTTCGCTGACACAAGTTTCTCGTGTGAAACGTCCAAAACCAATTTTTAAAACGTTAATATCCGATTGACTTGACGGTACCGCCAGGACCACCTAATGCGAAAATCGTTGACCGATGTTCGCTGAACTCGGATTTAAGATCGAAAGTTTCAATTTCTCGATAGCTTAATAACCGCATTTTTTTTCAAACCAATTTACCAAGAATCGATTCTTCTCTGCACCACTATCCTCCTAAAATGTAACTAACCGTTTAAAAAAAACGCGTCAATAAATACTCAAGAAAATCGCCTTTAAAGTGAAATTAGGATTACCGAATCGATGATTCTCTCGTCGCGTAGCCAAGCTACCGACCGCTAGATAATCTAATTGCCGATTCGATAATATCCCCAACGGATCGTGGGAGGTAAAGGGGGTGGTGATGAGGAAGGCGGATAGCAATTTGCCAAACGCTGCGGTCGGTCACGTTCAGCTTTGAATTATAATGTGGTCGATGTGAATTATAGCGGCGATATACTACACGGTGTTGCGGCATATCTCGATGACGATGACAATATTAATTTGCCAAATTGCTTTTAAGTTCCCTCTCGCGAATACACAGAACAATTTCCTCCGTCCCTCAGTTGTTTTTATTTCGTTTTATTGGAGCGCACGGGCGACGAGAAGTTCGTGAATCGTTTTGACTCTCCTCTTCTCTCGTGAGAAGCAGTGGGAGAGATAGCGAGTAATTTAATTAAGAGAAGACACCGACTGTACGGGGAACAAACTTAATTAAGATCGGTTTGTATCCCAGTCGCGTTTTGCATCGAATTTCAATTCGGTTAATCCCGCGGTTGAGAATAAAAACTTTTCGAAAACCAAGTAAACGAAAAAAAAAAAAAAAAAAAAAAATCTTTCGCACTCTGCATCCTTCTTTAATGACGAAAAAAAAAAAAAAAAAAGTATGAAAAACATCGAGCTTTTAGTTTATTTCGAGAGTCGAGAGACTAGAGACTGCTGAATACATAACTCGATAGAAATAGATCCGAAGAACGGAAACCAGATGTCGCCGAGGACTTTTCCTTTTTATTTGCGCACTCGCGAGATACACAGAGAGAACGAATGTTATGCACGCGACGCAAGAGTGCGAGGAAACGAGATTTGTTTTCTATCGGCTCGTACCGCCTGTGTGTTAGTTTCAACGTGATTTTTCTTATCTCGCTTACAAGATTCCGCATAACGAGACACTCGCTTCGCGATACACGCATTAATTAATCGTCCGCTATGTTTGCGTGTGTTATACGCGCTGTTAAAATATAATATCGCGCGAACCAATACTGCAAATAATCTTCGGCTTACCCGTTGAAATTAACGTCGGTAACTGAGGTGTTGAAATGGTACCTTCAACACTGTGCAATATTTTATCCAAGTTAAGGTTTTATTTCTTTCGATACGAGTTCACCACAAATTTCACGGTCACCGATAATCACTGAGTAAATTTTTGTTTTATTGCCGAGAATAATACGATTAAAAAAAAAAACAAAATAAAGCACTGACGCGGAATTGTAATAACGAAGTCTATTTAGATACGATGATTCGATGAAAACTGAACGGCTGATCGAGAATCGAAGTGTAGCGCGGCACCGACGGGTTCATTCAGCGACACTAAGACGAAGACAGGGGAAACCGCGGGGACGAGGCGAGAGAGAAGCGGCGCTCGGGCGTCCGGCTCATTAACAAATCGCGCTAATTATGGCCTCCTTATCAGACGACGATGGGATTGGTCGAGAATACTCGGCCGCTACGTATTGTGGGAGGGAACGGAATAGACGAGGGACCAACGGGCGTCCCGACGCCAATCAGATACGGGACTCTCTCGACGCGAGCAACGAGAAAATAACATGTTTGGCTGTTGCTTCTCTCGTGTCTCTCTTTTATCCCTCTCGCTGTGTGTTCGATTCTTCGATCTCGCAGTCTTACATGAACTCGTGGACGCGGAGCCCCACGACACTCGCTTAGAAATGAAAATGAAAAAAAAAAAAAAATAAATAAAAGAAAAAGAAGAGAGAAGAAGCAACGAAGACTGCTCTCGAGCGAAGATAAAATCTCTACGATGGAGAGGACTCGCGATAGACGAGAGATCTTTTCGAAGGGGATGAAATAGAATCGATCGAACGATCTCTCAGAAGGATCGAGCGTAGGGTGAACCCTTTAATCTCTCTAAGGCTAGTCATCGTTAAAAAAAATACTAAAAAAAACCTCACGAGCGATATATAGACGATATAAAGTTCGGAGAGACAACGGCGATATGAAAATTACATTTTAAAGCCCCTTCTTCGAGCAGTGAGACGATAGGTTTTCAATAAAACAAAAATTTTAAATACGGAGTACAAAAATATTTTATGTTTTTATAAAGTTATTTCTTAATTTCGTTATAGAAAAAAATTGATTTTTTTAACGAAGTTGTTTTTTTAAATACGATTTTTTTTCTGAGGAGTCTATAGTTGGAATTTTTTTTTTTTTTTTTTTTTTCGAATGACCGTAAAAAAATTAGCATGTAGCTACGAAAAGCCAATTGGTGAGTTCTCCATTGAATTTTCGAGGCTCAAGGAAACGTTCGGTACTTAACGCGGTCTAAGAATGCGCTGGAAGCGCGACGAATCGATCGGAATCAACGTTCATCGAGCAGAGCGAGCAGCATGAATATAAAGACACGCCTACCTGATCTCTCGATGCTGCGGTGCAAAGCAGCATCTCTTCGCTCATCTACCATGCCGATGGATTTTATCCTGAATAGATCGAGATCTTTTCCTTCTCTCACGAAGCTCGAGTTTACTTCGACAAAACAATTTTATCGAAGTTTTTCGATCTAAACGGCTGCGGTTAAGTTCAAACGAATCTCAATATTTTCTCTTCCCTTTTTTTAATCTAATAAATACATCGACAAATTATTCAATCATTATTTATATCCGAGAATTTTTGTTCTTACCCTCCGAGTCGTGAACAAAAATTAGTGGTCAATTCGTTCGCTCGAGTTTCGAAAATTACACGGCGGGACAATCTCGGGTATTAGCCATTGTTATTTTTTCTCTCGCTTCCCCGCCCGGCGCTCTTTTTCGCTCCACCGGCACGCGAAATTACACTTCTCGAAAAAAAAAAAAAAAAAACCATTGTACGAAGCGAGTGCAATATATGTATACAAGCGTAGGGCGCGCAATTCTTTGCGTTCGCCTCCCACATTTCCATTTTATTTATTATTTTTTTTTTTCTTCACATTCTCGCGTTCGTTGTACTTCGGGGAAGTAAAGAGCGATTACTCATCCGTCGTCTTGCGAGAAAACACTCGTCTAGTGGAATTTCCAATAGAATTTTTATATTTATTTTTTTGTTTTTTAAAAAGTAATCATCACATTTCCCAAGCAGTTGACGTATCAACGAGTGAGTATTTCGAGAGATAAAATTACGATTGGGTTTGTACGCTCAGCATATATTATAACAACTCTATATACATATCTGGAGCATTGATAACCGCCGATTCTGTTTATCCTCCGCGCTTTTATCATCGTCTACTTGAAGGAAAAATAATCATAACGGATCAGTGGAATCTTAGCTCAAACGAATATGTTATTCTCGTTGATACATCGATTTCCCAAGACTCAAAGAGTATCCGGTGTGTAACACAACATTCCCGGCACTGTCTCGACGATTATTATTTTTATTTATATTTTTTTTTTCAATGTCGACGTTCCACGAGCGCGTGTATCGGAATCATCGAGATATCGATCGTTTCTTGGCGAAGTAAAGAATAAGAAGGAACGGAGTTAAGAGGGATGTGTAGCTATAGAAGGCGAAGGAGGGATGCAATTATCGAGGGGCTGCGCGCATCTTCCTCGCCAAAGAAATCTTTCAGCTCTCTGCGAGAGATAGCGAGGCAAAGAATGAAGAAGAAGAGAAGAACAGGAATACGAGAGGCAAAATAAGGATAAGAAATAGACGAAGACGAGAGAAATGGCGGGGTCTCTTCGTGACCGTAATCGGTGAGTGAAGCTGTAGAGTACGAGTGAGTGAGGGGGGGAGGGCGATCGAGCGAAGGGCGGGTAAGAGAGGATAGCCGGCACACGGAAATCCACTTGAAAAGTAGCCATTACCTTAATTATTGGCCTTTTGAGGAGGAGCTCTGGACTCCTGGCGAGACTGGCGTATTATGTGTGTATACGCGTACGCTATATATACCTTCGTTCCTCTACAAGCAATATATATATATACACACACATTTTTTTTTTTTTTTTTTTTTTCGCGGTATAGAATACATGACTACTCGACGTCAGTCGTCAAGCTTCGGAGGCTCAGCGTCACCCTCGTCCAAGACGCGGTACTTTGTTGAGGGCTTCAAAGACATTTTTTTTTTTTTTTTTTTTTTTTTTTTTTTTTTCAAGAAAAAAAAACGATAAGAAGAAGCAATTGGAGATTTAACTAGAGGGCTCAAGGACTTATCGCTCCCCGGGACACACCGTGTGTGTGTGTGTGTGTGCATCTCGGCAGAGTCTCGCATATAGCGGTGAGACTCTCGAGATTCCGAGATTTATCGTAACTCGTTACCAAAGGCCCTCTCTTCTACTCTCTCGACTCACGCTACGTCCTCTTACACACCGTAACAACTACGAGCCCATACAACACAACTGGGATATATCTTCTAGCGCTCGTAAATTATTCGTGAACGTTTCAGTTTCGATACTCTCCTTATACCCGGGGTATCTTCTTCTCGTGACTGTTCTCTATATACAGAAAGAGCTCTGGCTGACCGTAGTGTTTTCTACACGGCACATAGCAACGCAAAAGCTGCTTGCCGAGATTCACTTCGTTTCTCGTTATCTTCGTTATTTATTTTATAATCATCGAAACCCCCGTTGTACGAGGCAACGGAATTCATCGGTAATATTAGCTGCAAGAGTTTGCGATAAATTTTCACGACAATTCGCATTCGTTTGGATATCGCGAAATATTTATATATATATATATATGTTGGTTATGCCACGATGGGTCGATATAAATAATAATAGTAGATACCTGAAGCGTCTCACGCTGTTGGTTTTTTTTTTTTTTTTTTTTTTCTTTTGTCCTTATGGGCTGCGGAAAGAACTCATCGCCGAGGTCGAGTTACGTTCGCGCGCGATGCGCTCGATGTTTTCGACCCTCGGACGTCGCGACGTATACGAGACGAGACGAGACGAGACGAGCTCTCTCGCTCGATGGGTATCCTTCTCTTACTTACTACGCTCGACGTTTTCAGCGCAGATTGCGCGCACGTTGTGTGTTATGCATCTACGGACGGTATGGATATTGCCCCGCGCCGTAAGAACGTTTCGCAGTGCGAGATGCCGGTAGTCGGTTATTCGATCGTGCAAAAAGGAACGCGGCTAAGGTCCATTATATCCGACACGGTAAATACATTTCCGCGAATATCTCTTGGCCTCTCACTTGTATGTATGTATATATATATATATGTATATCTCACGCGCGGTGCGGTTCTCGTCGGGCAGTACATAGTGAAAGAGTAGAATTCTAACGGTGAGACTGATAAAAGCGCTAAAGCGCGGGATAATACGCGTGGGTGAGCAGACAAGTCTTCGAAGAAAGGAACAACAACAACAAAAAAAATAGAAAAATTACACATCGTTCTTAGATCTCCACATTTCTCTAAAAAAAATAATAATAAGAAAGAATAAACAGTGTACTCGCAGGTAGAGATCGCGATCAGCTATAGTAAGCCGTTTTTACGCGGAAATGATTTTACGAAGAAACCGAATTATAAGAAAATAGATTTTTATTAAAAAAAAAACTATAAAAAATAATAAAATAAATTGAACGAAATAATAATAATAATAATAATAATAACAAATTTAATTTGCCGACAAGATATAATTTTTTTTTTTTTCCCCAAAACCTATTTTTACATTTTTTTTTATGTATTGTTTCTGTGTTATAAAGCATAAAAGCATAAATCCGCGAGACGCGTTAGCATGTACCAGAAGGACGCTTACATTGAGGCAAATCTCATCACAATAGCATGAACAGTGTCCTTACGGGACTCGCGCTTACGCTCTCGCGTCTTTCCCGATGATTAATTAGCTGCCTTAATTAAGTGTCTAATTACCGTCGGATACGAATCTCTGCCGGTAGGGCGAGAGTAATCGGACTGGTGCGACGAGGAGAACCAGCAAACCGGAAGATCTATCCCCTATACACCGCAAGTTTAGGATCAAATATACAGCAATTAGCCCTTCGAGAAACGGCTAATAACTGGTTGTTGTCAGTGTTGCGTGTATTTTAGTTTACATCCCTCTCATAGGCCAATTACTGTCGGATAACTGAGTATTGTACCATCAAAGCGTTTACACGAACTCTCGGATCTTCGATATATATCGATGTATGCAAACCACAGCATCGTCAGTGGTTTCACGACCCACCGAACCTTTTGATTCTGATAAACCAATATTTTCGTAATAGATTCCGTTTCGGTATCGAGTAAATATTATTTAGTTGCGAATCTAACGAGACAACGGAATCACATTATTAATGCGCGAATAGACGAAGAATAATTGTGCCTCAAGTTACTTCGACAAGAGTGGGCAAAGTCACGTATATCTTTGGGTATCATAAATCGGTGCTGATTGGCCAATAAAATCAAAGGAAAGGGCTACGATCCGCTCGGCTCATCGCCCACGTAAGCCCTGTCTATTTCGAAGAGTCTATATCTATTATATATATTCTTCGTGTTGTTCGCACGCGGTAAAACCGACGCGAATAGTATAGTCGATGCCAAGGAGTTCCTGGCTGATACTGTGAATAGCGGAGCTACTCGAGCGGCGAATATGGCAATAGAGAGAGAATGGGAGAAGAAGGAACACGCGCCGTATTCCAATTACCAAGTGCCTCACTATATGAATGGATGAATCCGATAGCTCATCGAGCTTCGGCCACGAGAACGAGAGAGTATCGCGTGGAATTTCACCGAAGGGTTACAGAGAGGAAACCGCGGGAAGACAGACGCAAATAGTCGAAAGGAGATAAATATCAAATATATATGTTTACATATGTGTACGTGAGTGTGTAGATATATATATATAGAGAGAGAGAGAGGCGAGCGTAAGACAAAACGGCCCAAGTGGGGCAAAATGGAAAAATTTACGAGATTTTTTTTTTTTTATTGGCGTGAAATTTGACAATTGAAATAAAATTGGAAAAAATATAAAAGCAACTATAATTTATAATTTTATTTTTTTCAACTTTAATTCAAATTTAATTTCCATTTTTTTTTAAGTGTTAAGTATTTTATTAATAATGTTAACTTCACTTTTTTCAAATTATATTTCAATTTTTTTCGATTATTTTTTTTTCAAGCGCCCATTTTGCCCCGAGTGTTCGTATTGCCCCGTTCTCTTCTATATATCGTATATACAGACAGAAACTTGAGAATGTTATATACTCCTTCCATAAAAGCGATAGTAGCCAAGACGACGAAGAACAATCGACAATAATATCCTTATTCGCGAGTTGCAGCAGCACGCGCAACAAGAATCTCTCGTTCGTTTCGATCGTTTCGTTCGTATTTTTTTTTTATTTTTTTTTTCTGTCTCTGCGAGCCTATACTTTGCAATCCAACTTCTCAGGAGGCCAAGCTTCTCGCTACACACGCTCGGTCTGTATGTATACTATACATACGGTTTATTAAATTTATGCCTTTCCCTCTGTTCGTCGTCGGGAACTTCGGCGCGGTGGACGAAGTGAGAACGATAACGCGCGCATAATAAGAACCTCTCGAGAGTGAGATAACGGGTGACGCGTAAATTACAACTCGGTGATAAATCGGCGGCAAGAGAGATATAATAACTAACAGGAATGGGGAATAAGAATAAACAGAATATTCTCCGCTTGAATACGTAAAAACGATATGTTTGAACAAAAAGGAAACGAGTAGTGAATAAAAAAAGGTTAAGGAGAGGTCAAGGGCTGTGCAGCCCCCGAGAAATGCCTTCGAATTTTTCATCAAACTCTCGGGGAAAGCGGTGTATCAATACGGTGAATAACGATCCTCGTTCGACACGTAAAAAAAAAAAAAAAAAAAAAAAAAAGAACAATTGGAATTTCCGACGCGATTGTGAGAATGCACTCGGCAGAGAAAAGTGTAACTGGAAAGTATTCTGAGAGCGCCGGAAGATTATCGGGTACGACAATGCCTGCCACTGTGTACAGGTATTAGATATGTATCGGTGCTGTGCCCGGAGGCATGAATTCATGGCCAGGCGTAACGGCAGCGCCCACGTCTCAATCGTGCAACTCCGTAGGGACGAGTTGTTTTTATTTTCTCGCGAAAGGAGAACATTTTCACAATTCAACGCCTCCGAATCGATCGCAAGACGATTTTTAAAAAAAAGTTTTAGGGTACTTAAGCATTAAAAAACAAAAAAAAATGATTGTTTATCGTTTATCTTACCTGGACTATCAAATTATTCCTCTTCCTCGATTTATTCTTCTTTCTAATCTTTAGGACACGTTCCCGCCGCCATGCTTTCTTTATAATGTGATCAGCTTCTCGTCTCAGCTGCTTCTGTAATGGAAAAACAAATAAAAATAAAAAGATCCATAAAGCGTTTTGTAAATGAATAAAATAACGTTATTCGAGACGGAAATGTGTTTGATTTTGGTGAAGATTGCATCGGTAAACAAGCTGATGCGATCTGGACTCGGGGTCAAGTAGAAATTTCGATGCTCGACCACCTTTCGACCTCCGTCCTCCCATCTCTCCAATCCCTTAACGTTCGAATTATAAATTCTTCACCTGCGAGATTCCCGAACTTTTTTTTTGTCGTTTATAGTTTCTCCTTTCGTATTCAACGTCTATCCGAATTGCTCTAAATCTCCGAATTTATACGAGACGAACGAAATGTGCATCCGAGAAATTTCGTCGCATCGGCACCTGCCTTCTCGACGACCGATGACTTTCCTCGTTCTTGTTCTCGACGCCCCATACGTCGGGCTTTCAAATGTGCCCGGTGCCCGTTATGCTAAAATCACCCGCCAACCGAATCAGATTTACATACAGTGCGAGTGCATACTAACTCCCCTCTTCCTCCTCCTATTGCGCCCTTCACCCTTTTACATATTTATGCCGTGTCGGACTTCCTCCGATTGTCTCGCATTGTCGCCTAAATTTTTTTTGTTTTTTTCTTTACCAACACCATTAAGAATGATTTCAAGTCAAAAACACCCAAAAATAACATTTTTTATTAATTGCGATTAAAGTTTCCGTGTTATATACGCGACGAGTTAAATCGATTTTTATTGGAATTTTTTGTTTAATTCCCATTTCCGGTATTTTTGAAATCGCGGGGATAACTTCACAAGATCGGGTATATTTAACAAAATTTTAGAATCCTTTCTTTTTCGGTGACTGGTTTCCGGTTTTTTTTCAAATGCCGGAAATCGCTGACAATTTTCCAAAAAGTAGTGAATTTCGATATTTTTGAAGTGCCTATCGTATCTCGCGGGAAAAGATCGAAAAAATTGTGTATTTCACATCATTTCAGACATTTGTTTTTATAATTACAAACTAAAGAAAAATTCATAAGAAAAGTGGTCTTATATTTTTTTTGCTGCAACTCAATCAAAACATTGGCAATCGCAGGAAAAAACCTATTTTTCTTCGGTCTGCAGATCATTTGATATTTTTTTTTTTTTTAAGACACATTTGATGGTCGATTGGTTCCATTCCCTTTGAATGATCTCAGTTTTCAATGACCGTCTCCCAAGAATAAATCGATACACCTAAAGCTTTAGTGCTTTTGTCTCGATGTACGAATAGCTTACGGCCCAAGTGTGTATATAGGCGAATTTACCAACGGGTTAACCGAGTACCGTCTCATAGACTTCACATCGACAAGCTTTCGTACATTGGATATACGTACATAGAGCAGAGGTGGCCGTGCGCCCAGTGCAAGTGTATGGTATTACAGACAACGAACCGTCGACGACGGTCCGCATTCCATGAGTGGAACAACCGGTACACGGTCCAGAGGTTCTCAGCGACCCGGGGTTGGGCTGCTGCTGCTGCGAGACTCTCTCTACGATCTCCCTTGGCAATTCTCTCTCAGCTACTATCCCCCCGGGGGGGCTTTCGCGACTCTCTCGCACCTTCACGAAGCTTACCGTCGCTTTGCTCACTCGTTCTATCCGCGTGTTCCGAGCATCGAGAGACGTCCGCCTTAGCCTCAAACTCTCAGTTGCAGCCGCGGCGGCAACGCGGCTCGTTATGCAATGCACGCCGCGGAGACCTCTCGGAGGTACGGGCGAAAGAGTCGGTGGCCTCACACACTCCTTCGCCTCGGTATCTCAGACACAATGCAAAAGGAACCCCCGGACCAGTTTTGCGGAAGTTGCTCGAGAGTAAACTTCCGGGTTCCCTACCGAATTCGATTCTCATCTCTCCCGAAAAAAAAAAACAACAACTTTTTTGCTAAAAACAATTATTTCTTAATTAAAAAAAAAAACAAATCCTCGAACCCGGATCCGTCGAGATGTATGAAAAACTAAAATGAAGAAGCGTGAGATCGACTTCCGACACGCTTGAGTATCTCGCTGCAACAATGTTTTCTTGCTAGTAATCGCGTTACATTCTGAAGCGAGTGTCGGCTCGGCTTGTTACGGCGTGACATTGTCCATCAGTGTTGTTGCGCTCTTCGAGACTCCGAAGCGTTCGGAGTCTCTCTTCTACAGCGATGTTCGGAGGCCTCATTGCCTTGAGAATTATCCCGTCTTCCTCTCTCGCTCTCTCTCTTGTCGAGAGAGAGAGAGAGAGAGAAAAAAAATGAGATACGATCAACATTATACCATAGTCTCGGTACCGTACAAGTTTCCAGTGTATCTTTAAGCCTTTGCGCTTTTGCCTTGCGTCGTGTTTAAAGGAAGTCTCTTCTCGCTTCTTCGGACACCCGTTACTGTATCTAGATTTCTGGCCACAGCGAGAGCTAAACCCTGAGTCTCGGTTGCTCAACCTGGGAGTTTCTGATTTATGTGGGCCCCGGGGAGAGTCCAGTTGCTATGGCCGCGCATACGTAGGTTTGTTGCGTGTGTATGGCACGGGGTGCATCCACTCCGATACGACATACACTCGACACTGTACTCGTAACATATTTTAACCCTAAAACATCACACATGGAGTTTCTACCGAAGTTGTTTCAAGAAAATCATAAATTTTTACAAAATTTCATATTTTAGGTTTTCATTAAAAAAAAGTGTAACTTCTAAAATTTTGACTGTATCGATATTTCGCCACCGCAGACGTTTGCCTTGCATTCAGGCGTTTCGATTTCACTACACTTAAGCTGAAATATATTGATTTCTTGCGACTTTTCGGAGCTCTAAAGACATGGGGTCTGTTAGACCCATGTGCGGTGTATTTTAGACTTAGACTGCCCTTTCTTATCCAAACGCAAGGCGACCTCATTGCGTTACAATATCGAATTACTTAATTTATACATTTAATTCGTATTTGATGGGATTAATCGAGTCTACCTTGAGACACAAGCGATAGAGTCAGTAGAGAGAAGTTCGAGTTAATTCCTCGTAAGCCCCTATCAATTGCGCTTGGCGCTAACATACATCAATTCAGCCATAAAATGAAGCAGGAGAAGAGAAACGAGAAGGAGAAGAAGATGAATGTCTGCGTGTACGGAGAGCGTCGCGTGGGCCAGTCATTAAAACTGATTACTTCTACCACACCCCCCCCCCCCCCCCCCCTTCCCCTCTTTTTACTACAGTCTTGAGCTATGAATCTCTGTGTCCGAAATAACAATAATCCTTACAACTCTTCCACAAGTTCGCATAAATGAACTCCCACTGTTGATAGATCGTCTCGATTATTCAGACTCGAGTTACAATCGCGCGAAGCTTCGAGTTTTAAATAGACAGAGCCAATGTTGATAGATCGAGGGGATAACGTTGGAGAGAATAAAATTGAATCGTCTGTAGGGGGGTTCCGAGAGAGTTGAAAAACGATCGCGTATCACGCGTTCAATGATCGAGTGTACTTAGTATCCTGTGGGATAATATAGCGGAGTTGCTCCATCTCGTCTTATAATAGTCCACAGGTGAGGATCATCGTATATATCTGCCTATTATATAGTTATATGAGGCTACGAGACTCCGCGAGGCAAAAGGTTAACACCCTCTCTTCACCGGTCTTAAGAGAGCTTTAACTCAGTTAAGTTCATATAACTCAGTGGTAGCCTCGGAATTACACTCCGAGTAGATACGATCGAGTTGATCGATTTTTCTTGTACAGTTTTTCGAAGCTCAACGCTCACGGCACTCGTTACTTAGGTCAATTTCATCCCGTCGATGCGTTTTAGTATTGAAGAAGCTTCCGACGTTGTCGGTTGGGAGAACCTTGAAGGAGAGTAGAAGCTGAACTACCAGTCCACGAGATAGATATATCTCTCTTAGCTTTCTTTTAACTCTTAGTGCCGTGGTGCAAATTCTCTCATCGCGTCTCTCTAACGTCCGCCATCGCCTAACGATGCTTTAATTCGCCTCGTGCTGGACAAACGTCTCACGTCGATGACTTTGCTTGAGAGAAAATGACGAAATAAACGAGGGAGAGAGAGAGAGAGAGAGAAAGAGTAAATTAGAACTACAGTTAGATCTTCTGTAAGTTTTGAACTCGCAGTCATCGGAACTTCTGTTAAGTTATAGTTTCGCTGTAAAGTGGGAGGTAATTTACGATCTAAAACTTTACGGAGTTTTGACTGTATCATTTTTAGTTGCCTTCGTGTGAGTTTTGTTTGTTATTTATAGAGGAGGTGTAACTTAACTGAAGTTACACTGTATGCACACCCTTCAAAAATGCTTACACGGCTTCCGTAAAATTGCTGTGTACAACTTAACGGAGATTTGACTGTATATCTTTTCAGAGATTCGTTCCATAACTTAAAGTCGCAACAAAATTTGTAAATGTGACGAGTGCAACTTGAAAGAACTTCCACTGTACAATCTTTCGAAAATCCCTATCCTTAACTCGGAAACAATTTATATATTAGCGTCTCATAACATAACAGAGATTCTACTGTATACGTTTTCAAATTCGTCCTAAAAGTTGAGAAAAGTTTCTAAATGTACGGCAGGCAACATAACTAAGTTTCCACTGTACGATCTTTCGAAGATTTGTATCCATAACTCCGGAAGAACTATAAATTAGCGTCTCATAACTTAACAGAGATTGGACTGTAGACATTTTCAAATTTGCTCTAAAAATTGAATAAAGTTTGCGAATGTACAGGATACAACTTAAAAGAGTTTCCACTGTACGATGTTTCGAAGATTCGCATCCATAACTCTAAAATATCAACAAATTCGCATCTCTTAACTTAACGGAGATTTGACTGTACAAGCAATAGCCCCCTTAGGGCATATATCTCGAGCAGTTATTAGATGACAAGAAGATTTGTCGACGTGTATATGACGCGCGGATGGAAGGCCTCTAACGCGTGGCGGCCATTCAGGTATCTGACCGCGCGAAGACTCATCTTAATTACGCTCGCGAAGATCGTAAAGTGACGATCGTGCATCGGTTGATATTTCCGCAGCATCAACAATAACTCACACATGTGCGTAACGCCGCGCGCGCGCGTGCATAAAAATTTAACGAGCAACCAATCTCCGTTTCTAGTTTGCAGTTACAATATAATATGTTATGTCTACGAATATGCAGGAAGTATATCAGTGGTCCCCGGGTAATTGGTAACAGCGCGACATGCGCGCCAACCACGAAATTCACCTCGTTAATTTAATCTCAACAGCGAGAGAAAGAGTGAGAGAGCAAAGAGAGTACGAAGAGTCTCGTGAAGTGCCAAACGACGAGGCTCTCGAAACTCTGCGAGCCGTGGGAAAGCAGTCATCGTCGTTGCGGGTACTGCCGTCGAGAAACGAGTATAGAGTATGTGCGCCAGAGAAGGTGTACTAGATAGGTTTACCGGTGCGGCGAACGAAGCGAGCGAGCAAACCGTGAATACGACGAGAGCCCTCTCTATGGCTTATAATTCTATACCATCGTCGCGCTTCAATTTAAGTACCCTTAACGATTAAAGTCCGGGCGGCTTGTACTCTTGTAGAAAGTACCTCGATATAGGTCGATGCATATATAATCGTTATTATTTTATTCGACGTTCGACTGTATGAAAAAAAAAAAAAAAAAAAAAAAAAAAAAAAAAAAAACCATGAATTTCGTAAGTAGACGGCGCGGAGTGTTACATCGCGCGTATGACAAAAGTTTTCATTTACTAATTAGGCGCTTTCAATTCATTGGGAACTTTGTAATTGGATCTTGTTATTTATACGGCCGGATATCGTTAAATCTCGATGGAGAAACGAAGTGGCAGGGAGAGAGTGAATTGTGTTTGCATATACCTATATATACATACAAGCCGCGATCTCTATGTATACGTTACTCTCGCTACGTTCATCTGCTACCGTTTAATGGTCGGTTCGTCTTACGAATAATTATCGCCCGCATAGAATTATACAAGCGCCCGAGAAGCTGTACGGCTCGCACGTGACGCGATTCTGTGTTCCGTCTAACTATACATCTTCTCCGCAAGCGTGCATCTCGGTTCACAATACGTTCGCGATTGGTAGGCGAAAAAAAGATATAAAAATAAACGGTAGACTTTGCCTTTCTCTTGTCTCGAAGACTCCGAACTCCTCCACAATATTTATTTCGTCCATTCGTTTCAATTCGCGTTAAAAATAAAATAAAAAAAAATGTTTTTTCAAAAAACATTATTCGTCGAAATCCTTTTTTTTATCATAAATACGATATTCTAATTAAAATTCGATAAAAAAAAAATATCGACGAAATATATATTTTTTTTTATCATAAAAACGGTATTCTAATTAAAATTCGATAAAAAAAAAATGTCCACGGAATATTTTTTTTTTTACTTCGTAAAGCTAAAATTAATTAATACTAATGACCGATTGCGTGGAATTTGAGAACTCGCATAACAAAACAAATAGTACGAAGCCGAATATTGTTGCTGCACACGAGATTCCGGGGATAAAAAATAAAAGTCCGAGGGAAACTACGAAATGAAAGAAGACCCTCAAGAGTACGGAACCATTTCGACTACTCTATCCTCTCGGTCGCGGTACTTTGGTCGCAATATTCTGCGGGATTCACGTGTGTAATACTAGAACCGCAGGGTAAACTCGCGAGTTGTAATGTATGTGTGTGTGTGTTGTGTACTTGAGACCACATAACACAACAGCGGTCGGGAATATCTGCGGTTATTACAGAGTACATACGCGGGCTGTACATAGACATCGAGTATAAGGTAATACATAGACACGGAGAGGCGCAGGTTGGACTCTGCTGGACGTGAGAGACGATGGTGCACACCACCGTTATACGGGATGAGACTCCAGGCGCGGCCAGATTAATGAAACTCATGCGAGTTCTTGCAGTGCTTCTCAACCTCCGCGTTTCAAAATAGTTTTTTTTTTCGTACATTATTGTATATAACTGTCCGTTACGCCAGTAGTGGAAGTTATATCCACCGCGCGGCCGGAGAATCGCGCGGAGTACGTGCTATCGAGCGAAAAACGCATCGCGATTTTTTTTTCTCCGATTGCAAAGAGAATCGGTGAGCCTCGCGTGTCTAATACGAAAGAGGTGGAGACTAAGATATAGCGGCAAATAGGTGAATAAAATAAAAACAAATAAAAAAAAAAATAAGAGTTAAAAAAAAAAGATTTTAACGAACGTTGGGAATTAATCTGGGAACGAGGAACGTATATATAGTATAACTATAGGCGTATTGCTGTATAGGTATAGTAGATGATACTATTCCTAGCTCCGTCGAGATGTGAGAGAAGCGAAGAAAGAACGCGTATTGCGTGTATTAGTAGAAACGTCGGTAAGCTTGCGCGGGGCTCTTAGCCGGCAGGCAATTCGCCGAGGATTATCTACCGCTTGAATTTTGATATTTATTATTGTAATATACGAAAGTTACGAGCCAACGGCGGCAAACCCCGGCGAAGTGAGAGGTTTGAATGGATACTCGAGAGTCATGGAATCCTTTGGGGTTCGCGCGGCGCTCGATTTTCTCCTCGTAATCTCGCCATTCAGTTTCAATAACTGTGATACCGAGTTATTTAACGAAAAATAAAAGTTTTTCAACCCTTTTTTCCGTCGCGAAAGGTGTCTTTTAGGCTGAGTGTGGAGAGTCGCGCGAGGCAACTAAAATAGTTTGAAAGCCATTGTCTCACTTCGTCGTCTCTCGCAAAGGCGAAAGTTAAAGAAAGAGGCGATGAAAAAAAAAAAAAAAAAAAAATGCGCGAGTCACCAGCTGGCGAGCCACGTGGGTGCGAGCTAAAGTGTGAGCTGTTCTCCGGCACGCGACTCGCTCTTTCCCTTCTTCCCGAACACGACGAATAAACAGTTTTACTCTCACGCTTTGCTCCGAATGGCGATGATTTTTTTTTTCCTCTCAACTCATCGTATTTTTTTTTCTTCTACTTTCAGGTAGGCGGTGGGAAAGCGAATGGTAAGTTCAGCATAAAATAACTACGGCAAAGGATAAAAAAAGTGTTCGAGATTTGCAACAAATGTCGATCAACTTTTTTTTTATTTTTTTTTTTTTTTTGTAACTGCCATACATTTTTTTTTTTTTTAAATTCGTTCTGCAACGTTAAACTTCAACTTCTTCGCTCGACGCGAGAATAGCGATAGATATTCCCATGCGTGAATTTTAAGTACACACCAGAGGTGTGTTTATCATAACCGTCGGTGGTGCTGCAACTATCCGACTGCACCGATGATTCTACCTTATTACAGTACACACAGGCGAAACGACGTACAGAAACGTACACGCAACGCCCCGACCACGCCGGAATTACCCACGCAACGGCGGCACTCTCAATATTGTTGCAAATATTTCATAGAGAAATATAATTCCCCCCCCCCCCCTTTCCCCCCGAATCTCAATTTTTCCATCACAACTCATTAATTTCCAATTTTCCTGTTAAATATCTCGCGATATATATGAAAAAAAAAAAAAAAAAAAAAAAAATTAATTGCCTCTCGAACTTCGAGTTATCGTTTTTCATAGAAAAATATTTCCAGTTACATTCTTTCGCTACGCGTACTCGATTATTCGAGAGAAGAACTTCCCGGCGTTCCGACATGCAATATTGCAACGAAGTTACATTAAAAAAAAAAAAAAAAAAAAAAAAAAAAAACCGGTGGTACACTCGATGCGGAGGCCCGACGATAAGTGTGTTGGTGAGCTCGTTTCACCTCGCTTCTTTCAACATTCCCATATTAATGCCTCTCGGTACGGCTATTATATGAATATGAATTATTGCGATGGACTCCGCGAAGCCGCGGACGGTATGTAAAATTATTTTTCGTTCTTTGCTCTCTCTGTGTCTCGTACGGTTTTTTTTTTTTTTTTTTTTTTCTCTCGTTCCATCTCCGTTCGACGTGGAATTATACGTCTTCGCGCGCTTCTCTCGGTTGTCTCGGTTGACGATTCGCCGGCGCGCAGTTCGACATGCAAATGAAACTCTTCGCTCGTATTGCATGTATATATATGCACTATAACTATATATATATGTTGAATACGCGGTAAATATAGTTATGCACGAGCGATTGCTGCATTTATCAGCTATCATCGATCGTTTTATCCCAAACCGAATAAGTCGTATTTGTTTTATTTATTTGTCGAGTCTTCGCACGCGCGTTTAATCGCACTGTGTTCCGCGAAGTTTAACAGCGCGCGCGTCTCGTTCCCACTCGTTTCGTACAGCAAACTCTCAGCTGATACGACGATCCGATTCCGAACCTGTTTTCCTGCTTCGAGAGCACGTATACGTGGGTATATACACGCTGCGGAGCGTTATCGAGCCGCTTCTTCGTCTTCTTATTTTTTCTCTTTTCCTTCATTTTACCGCAGCGAACATTGAAGATTATTGATTGCCTCTGTTATCAGTATATATATATATATACAAAATTGTTGCGTTTCACGTACGCAAAGCGTGTTTTCTTGTCGCTGTTACGTCTAACGTTATAAATTATGCATTTAATTTATATAAATCGAATATAAACTCGCGTGCGTTTATACACATTGTGACGAAAAAAAAAAAAAAAAAAAAAAAAAAAAAACATTCTTCGCGTTCGGAAAATAACGATAATCAAAACGGCCGTAAAACTTGGCGATAAAATTTTTCGTCGTAAAATTAGCCTCGCGACATTTTATGCACTCGTCTTATAGCGCGATCTCGCGAACGTGCAAAATAAATGAATAAAACTGTTGGAAATGATGAAAAATAAACATTTTATCGATAAAAACTTACCGCGATTGTGCAGAAGTTGCCCGATAAATAGAGAGCAAGTAGTTTCCACTGCACGGTCACACGGCGGCAATGGGGGTGGGGAACTACCCCCCCTGTATTAATGCCACCTGACGTAGTATTCGCGAGGGGTGGCGCGGCGTATACACACAATGCGCGCCGATGATACTCTCGTCGTTACGCAACACGCAACTGGTGGGCACACGCGACAGACTGCGACAAAAATATATGCTTTATTTTATTTTTTTATTTTTTTTATAAACATATATTGGACAGCATAATCCGTTTTCGCTATCGGTCGAAAAAAAAAAAAAAAGTCGAATTAAAAATGGAACAGTCGGATGTCTTTAAACTCGTTATAGCGAAAAAAAATAAAAAAATTAAAAACGCGATCGAAGAACACAATGTCAGCTTCGGCTACTACATGGACTAAAACTCTCGTGTAACAAACAAACGTCAAGTGACGCGCGCGCGACACGCTTCAAGCCGAAGAACCTTTTTCCCACCTCTTCTTCTTCTTCTTCTTCTCTATATAGTCTCGTCGTCGCCTCCTACTCCACTTCTCTATCTACTGTATACCGTCGAGGGGATCTTCCGCGCCTCTATCGTTTCCGGGACAACGCGCGAGTACGACGATTCTCGTCTCTCTCTCTCTCTCTCTCTCTCTCGCTCTCCCTCCCTGTGTATAACTTAACTACCCGTGATGTGAATTTTTTTCTTTTCCCGCGGTATCTTCTAGCGCCGCTCGATACGCTCGCGCGCGAGAGAGATTCCTAATCGTGACGTTTTTATTATTTTTTTCGTACGATAAATCAGTGTAACGAAAAAAAAAAATCGGCAAAACCGGGCCCGGCGTGGCCACACTCGGCCGCCACACTGCCTGCACTGCCAACGGCATTTGTGTTTCTCGTACAGAGGCCGAACCACGGTGGTTATAAATGGTTGCGTGCGCACCACTTGGCTCCACACGTGTGCGATACTCGGACTATTGTTCGTATATATGCAAGCGATTTTTCTCGAGAGCTCTCACACGAGCGTCGAGTCTCGAGAGGTCGGGAAGCATCGCCACCTAGCGGTCGTTTCACCCGGTGCAACCAAAGGGATTGTTACGATGCTTCGACGATTCACTTATATTCATATTTTCGTTTAGAACTGTAGTTTGTTAGGTTAATTATGGATTTACGAGAAATCGAATAGAGGAGAGGGAACATATAGGTCAATTGGTTATGCAAACTGCAGCGCGGAGAATAGAAGCAAAGATGTAGGAGTGCACAGTGGCGAATTCTTTATTCGAGACGATGAAACTCTTCGAACTCCAGATTTCGTGTAGTTAGAGAATCATCTGCTGTTGGTAAAATTAATAAAACAATAATATTTATTACATATTGTTGAGATTTTTCAATAAAAAAAAACTTTCTCTTGGCAAAAGCAATGGTTAAGAAAATATTATAAATTGAGCATAAAAAATCTTTTGTATTGTCGGTTATTAAAGGGAAAAATCTTAAGGGACGTCTACACTTATAATACGATAAATATTTCAGAAAATTTTATTATAATATCATATATATATTATTGTTACTATATTATTATTATAATAATTAATAATTCATTAATTTATCATTATTATTATATTTATTAACCTAAATATTAAAAATACAAAATTATAATTCATAAATTATAAAATCATTAATAAATAATATGTATAAGAAAATTACGATAATATGTATGCTATAGTCGAGTTTTGATGAGATATACGATGACACAAATTATAATCATTAGGCATTGAAATCCCTGGATGGTTCAGTAGATACGATTAATTTTCCACGAAATATTGTCATTTAATGCGTTGACCTTGAATTTTGATTTCGTCTCTATAAAATTTAGTGTTCTTGATCCCGATAACCGAATAAAAAAATTAAACGAAGTGTTGTTATTTGATGAAATAATAAAAAAATAAAAATATTTCGAAATTTGTTGCGAAGTGCCATCAGTTGACAAAGTACATCGCTTTTCTGTATATTTTTTTTTTTTCAATATTCACTGAAGTACCGGCAGTTGTTAACGAAACCCGCAATGTCGTTCCGAGTGAACGCTATTGCAACCTCCGACGACCCGACCACCTATCTACCCCTCTAGAGGGACACTGGTACACAGTGTTGTTCATCGACGAGCGGGAAGCATCGTTGTGTGCATCGCGTGTATATGTTGCCGAGAGCTTTAATCGCATCGAAGATGGCGACCGGAGGGTAGGGCCGGACGAGCGACGCTCCGTAAAGTAAGACGGTCCTACGCCTCGTTATCAATCCGTTTAACCGACTGTTCGTATTTCCGGTGAGTACGATAGTTTTTGTCGCTAAATTCGTGACTTTTTGAACGGTGAAGCATGAGAAAATGTCGTGCACGGTGGCGGGAAAAGGCGAAAAGCGTGTGGTTAGCTGTATTTTTTTTTTGTTTCTTCTCGTTTCATTGCACTCTCTTTCGCGGCTGACGGGCGACACGACGCCGAGATAATGGTGACAAACTCGGGCACGAGAGCCACTCTCGCGCCTCGGGAAGTTCAATGCTCACATACGTGTGTCCACTGCGCCTCTTCGTGGCGTGGAGAGTGCCGATATTTAACACGCGTGTGTATGTGCACTCGTGTGCACGTGTATATTTGTCCGTCAGGGGAGGGGGAACTCTTTAAATGAAACCGATGTACGCGTGTGCGTTTTGACTCACGTGCGTGAACGTCGCGATGCCCGTGTGCCCGGCGAACGCGAGCTAATCTATACGAGTCCCTCGTTGTTTGGATTATTTCTCACTTTACCGATGGATCGGGCATTCCTACGCGTTCAAGTTGCTTTCGTATTGATAAAATTGATGTCTCGTTAATCTGCACGAGTACCGAAAAGAGGTTCGCCATTTATGTAGATTTTTAGTTCAAAGTTCACGATACTTCCGGTTGATTATATTTTGCATAGTGTTATCAAAGTTAAAAAAAAAAAATGTCAAAGGTTCACTTTGCACATCGTGTGCCCTAATCTTTCGTAAATTGTGACAATAACCTTTCAATGTTTTATTTATCGACAAAAAAAATTCATGTTAAAAAAAAATTCAAAGAAAAACGCGCCTGTTAATGATATCGGTCGCCGCGCGAAATCGAATACGGAAATTATCAATGATAAACTTCGGTCGAAAAAAATGCTGTTTTTTTTATCGATGTTTCGCTTGAGATTGCGATAAAAATAGTTGTTGGATTCGTATTCACTGCGAAAAATATATCGGAGTACGTTGACTATAGTAAAAAAAAAAAATTTTAAATTTACCTCCCAATATCATTTATTTTTTCACGTTATCCCTATAAAACGATTCAATAACAGCTCGATTTCCATAAGTCAACACGGGTCAGTGGTGAAAAAAAAATGTCGTAATTATCGGCAATAAATTCTTTTTGCTTCCGGTTCTGCTTCTCTATGTTTATCCTTTTTTCCTCTGCATCGCTTCGCTTTTTAATGCACTGTAGAATGTCTTTTTGTTGTCGTAGATAAAATGTTCTAAAACAAAACAATTAAGTAAAAAAAAAAAAAAAAAAAAAAAAAAATCGAAAAAAAAAAAATGGCTTTGGATATTCTAATTTCACTTTCAGATGGTGACGGGCTCTCTCTCGACTTTGCTAACCAAGAACCTCGAACAGAGGGGAGAGTTATAATCTATCCTTTTACCAAGTATACAAAACGATATATAATAAAAAAAAAAACATAACACATCCGTAAAGCCATCGAGTTAATACACAAACGCGTGCTAAGCGAACTGCAAGTCGCCATCGTCGTCGAAAAGCCGGAAGTCGTTTAATTAGGCGCGGCCCTCTCTCGTGCGGCAGAGAACACATACGCGTTATAAAACTTGATCGTCATCGTTGGTACGTACCGCGTTCACGACAGACACCAACAGTAAAGAGTAACGTCGAGCAGTTCGTCACGCGTTCGCGTACCGAATGTCTAGTCAAGCCAAACCTCCGAGAAACTCGAGCGATCGAAGAGAAAAGAAAGAAAACATTTTTTTTTAAATCGTTCGCGACGATATTGCCGAAAGTGTAAATAACATTTCTACTCGAATAAACTCCGAGAAATCGATGACTCTCTCGTCTCACCTCGAAGATAAACTTACGAAGGATACGGCGTCATTCTTACAGATAAAAAAAATAAAACCTCGCGGATAGGTATCGCTCGCGAGTTTCCGAGAAGCGCCAAAGATAGGGTTAAGACATTGTCCCAAGTCGATCGAAAGGAAAACAAGCAGCGGGCAAGATAAAAAGAAAAAAAAACAAAGGCTAAAGTCGTGCGAGGTGACTCCGTCGTATTCATGAGACACAAAGTCTCCGCGAGACGCGCTAACCTTGAGTACAATTATTCATCGATACAAACGTACGAAACGCCTAAAAATTCATAGATAGAAGAGATTATTTGCATCAACGAAAGAGATCCCGCGATAGGTCTCGTCCGTGTAGTCAAATTGAATTTACCCTTAAATAATTCGGATAAAGTCGAGACATCGATGCCAGACGGGTTACATCTCGTTTCTCGTCTCCTCGAACTCCCGTTGCCTCTCTCAGTCTCTTCGTACGGCGTTTCTACACATTTTCTGTCCCAACAATAAAGGCGAACTCGCCGGTCATCCGGTCGAGAATCGTAGTCTGTGAGAAGGAATAAATTTATCGGATCGTCGAGGGATCTACAGGTCGCGCGACGACAGAGTTCACGAACAAAAAGAAATAATAAATAAAAAAAAAAAAAGAAGGGAGAAACATCGCGCAGAGGGTAGAAGCAAGTCTCGTACAGTGTGAAACGAGCATCGGGTCGAAGCGCAAGAGTGCGAAGCGAAGGAAAACCATATAGGAATCGTGGAAAGCTTCGCCAGTCCGTCCGGAACATACGATATCGACGCGACGATTGCGCTTGCGCTGAAAAAGCGCGCAATTCCCCTACCCTCCTTTTAACTCCCCCTGAAGGGAGGGGAAAAAAAAAAGTGAGACTCGAAAGCTCTCGACAGTGTCTCGAAACGTTGAGCGAAGCGAACGAGAGGGATCGGCTCGTCACTGCCGAAAGCTCTGTCCCTCTCGGGTTATCTATCGCGCGGGCTTTTTGCTCGCGCGTATTAACGTGTTCAGTCGGGTATCGCGTAGCGTCGAGACTCGAACCGGAGAGACTGAGCTCTCCTCGCGTCACGAGAAAGCACCACTGTGGCTCGTTGCTTGGTTTGTGTTGTAAACCCTCGTCGGTGATTCCAACGCTGGAGTAAAGCCGTCGGGTTGAAGTTACGACTGCGTGATAAAGAGGGAAAACTCTATCGATTGGACAGCGCTGAGTATTGTATTGCAACCACAACGTGAAAAAAAAAAAAATCTTTTATCGTCGTCCCGCAAGGCGCCCGTTTCCATATCGCGAATTAGTGCATTAAAAAAACGCGGACTATAAAAAAAAAAAAAAATCGTTAATTATTCGTCGTTTAAATACGAAATATTTTCCACGACTCGGTTGAACTCTCGGTGATTCGAACGCCCGTAGTCGCGTCGAGAATATCGAAGCCTCGAACGCGACACGACGGACACACGAGCGGTTGCGAAAGGAAAAGCTCTCGTCGCTTCATCGACTACCCGGAGGCCGGTGGGCGGCGGACGTGCTGCAGCATCACTCGCTCGGCTCTTTCTCGTCTGCTATCGACCGTGGATTGGACTTGCGCTCCGATTCTCCATACTCACCCGCGTAGTTTTGAATCATTTGTGAAAAAAAAAAAAAATAACAATCGTGAAACAAATCGTAAAACAAATCGTAGAGATTGCAACGCCCGCAGCCGAGAAAATATCATTCGCGAAGAGGAAAACTTCGAAAAGTTTACCGAGACTCCGAACTCGGCGAGGAGAGCAGAAAACTCGCAATAGGTCTTGTAACCCGCGATCGTTCCGTCGCTCGTAACAACCGAGTAAAAGATAAGAGAGCAACACACCACGACCCGATAAAACTCCTGGGCACTGTATAGTTTGCGCGCTCGGGGGCCCCCAAGGCACTGAGACACGGAGAGAGCCCCCTGAGTGCCCCCGCGAACGTTCCTACGGTTTTCTTCGCTCGTGTAAATCGAGAGCTACTCGCTGGCACGACGTTGCGTTTACACACATTGCTCGCTCGCTGTGTGTCACACGATAAGAGAAATGGAACGGAGAGCCGGTAAATTTTTTCTCTCTCAATCGTAGTCGAGAACGTTAGTCGCTCTATCGCGGCACGCGTTGTGTTTTGTAGTCCCCATCGCCCGCGGTGAGCTCACAGCACGCGCGCGCGCGCGCGCGGCCCTCTGAACCGATATTTATTCTCAACTAAATTCAAACAAACCTCGAGAGATGTACGGATACGCGATAACGAATGCGAGACTCGAGTCTCGCGATAGTCAATTGATATCTTCGCCCGGGCGTCGATGTCTCTCAGGATTCGTTTGCCGGTGCGTGACGAAGAACGAGAGTCAGACACGGGAACTCGATTATTCGTGATCGTCGCTGCGAGCCTTGTTGTTGGAAATTCGGTTGCGGACGTTCAAGTCTCTTCGCGCGAGTTCGACGATGAAAAATTTCACGAAAGGCCCGCGAAGTTAGAAGAATTTTAATAATCGATTAATAAAAAAAAAAAAAAGTTCGTGATTTCGTGTACAAAAAAACATTAGTGTGGAAGAAAAAAAGAAAAATAGAAAAAATAGAGGAAAAGGAAACCACGGGTAATGACGAACGATCAACAAACGACACTGGGGCAGGTCTCGGGCTCCGAACCTCACCAGTTATCGCAACAGCAGCAAGAAAACATTCAGCTTACCGAGTTGCTGCCGGTCGAGCAGTCGAGGATAAAGGATAGTCCGGGCGACAAGGATCAAGAGACTACCGACGGTCTCAAAGCTCTGCGTAGTTTCTCGCGCGGCGAACAGGACGATTTCGATAATCAACGCGAATACGACTGTTTTCGTAATCTCGAGGCCGCCTACGATGCGAATATCGGGAACGAAGGAAGCGACGAAGATCGCGGAAGCGTCACGAGGAAACGGCGAACCAGTGGAGAATCGAGAATCAATGGTTTTCGAATAACTAGAAGAATAGCGCTGGAACACGAGCGCGCGGAGAGCAACGGGAGGTTAAAAAATGCAAAAAAAAAGAAGAGACGAAAGAACGGCATAGAAAATAATAGTCCCGACGACGAGACGGTGGAATACAGTAGCAACGATGCGGCGACCAAACGAAACACTCGAATCATCGAACGCTTGGATCCAACCAGAGACGAAGTTGAGGACGAAGTTTATTATTTTCGTCATCAGCAACACGAGTCCAGTGAGATCGTCGAAAACGACGAGAATGGAGAAACCAATTTAGAAATTCTTTCTGCCGGAGTTTATCGCGATATGGCTAATAATTTTTCTGACGTCGGGCGTTCCAAGGATCAGCAAGAAAATACCGAAGTTATTGTCAAAAAAAGTGCAAAAACGGAAAAATCGGTACAGAAAAAAAACAACAAGAAGGAGAAAGATAAAAAGAAGCGCGGAGCAACGAGAGAATCGCCGAAGAGCAAAGAATCCCATCAGGAAACGAACGAATTACCGAAAGTCTCGCAAACAAATAGCGTCGAAGCCGAAAAAGATCTGAGATTAAAGATCGACGGAATAATCCAAGCGAATTATTTACTCGAACGCGAAAACAACAACGTCGTGCAGAGAAATCACAATGAGATCAATGATAGTTTGCCATCATCTCCCAATTTGTCCAAAGAACAAAAAAAAATACCTACAGAAAATGATACATCGGAAACTTGCAACGGCGAAGATTCTTCGAAGAGCGAAGAATCTCAGGAGCAATCGATAAAGAAATATTGTTGCGTTATGTGTACTTCGAGATTCAAGGGTAGCGGTGGTTTGAGAAATCATTACAAAGTCGTACACGCTGCGGGTCCGATCTACAAATGCGACGAGTGCGGAAAGGAATTTCCTTTGAAAGAACGTTTGAAGCTTCACGTTAGAACTCACACTGGTTTCAAGCCCTACAAGTGTCCGGATTGCCACAAGAGTTTCGCTCGCGGTGGGCAACTGGTACAGCATCGCGGTACGCACAGCAAGGTAAAACCTTATCGTTGCAACTTGTGCGCCGGAACCTTCACGTGTGCCGCTAATTTGGCGCTTCACGTGAAGCGTCACAACGGCCAAAAGGATCACAAATGCGAGATATGCGGACGAGGATTCGTTCGGAAGGATGCGCTGAAGAAGCATCTCGAGTGTCTTCATCGGGACGTTAAGTCTTTTCTCTGCGTTATATGCAACAAAACCTTCAAAGGACACTTACCGCAACACATGAGAACTCACGCGCAAGATAGACCCCACGGTTGCGCCACGTGTGGCCAAAGATTCGCTCAAAAGTCGCAGTTAACCGTTCACCAGAGAACGCACTCGGGACAACGACCTTTCAGGTGTCTCGTTTGTTGGCAAGCTTTCGCACATTCGACCGCTCTGAAGCTTCACACAAGAAGGCACACCGGCGAGAGGCCCTTCAAATGCGCCGAGTGCAACGCCGGTTTCACCCAATTGCCGCACTGGAAGAAACACATGAAGTGTATACACGGCAGGAGCGAACCTTACAATTGTAAAAATTGCAATAGTTTCTTTCGCATAAAAAACGATCTCGAGAATCACGAAAAATTGTGTCGTTTCGCCAAAGTTATCGACGATTTCGCAACGACCAATGACAACGCCGAGACAACAAATGGAAAGATTAACAACGCATCGGTTATCGTGGATTCGTCGAAATTTCGCGTTATGAACGTCGAGCGTATGAGACTTCTTTTGGCGGTTTTGCTTAAGAGAATCTCGAGACCCGAGAGACTCGACGAACTCGGATTTGGAAAGAGACTCATCGACGAGGTTCTACAGGATTCGTTGGTCTCGGCGGGTAAGGTACCCACGAGAATAGGGCATCTCACCGAACTCGAGAGCCTCCGCAAGAATCTTGAGAGTTTTCTCGAGTGGACTGTGCCTAAGGAGCACTGGGATATGTTTCGAAAGATGAATAAGACACCAGAAGAGATACTCGAGACACTAACAGCTACGTAGAAATAATCTTGTTTTCCACGGTGCATATTTATATACACGAGGGTAGAATTTATAAGCTATTAGCCAAAGAGACGAGGTGTAGCGAATTTGTTTTCTTGCTATTATTATTATTATTATTATTATTATTATTATTATGTGATAATTGGCAATGAAAATCAACTTGTGCGGTGCCATTGAAAAGTTCTACTTGCCATATTATACCAATGAGTGTTGTACGCGTCGTTGTTTATGAACCGAATCGAAGGGAAAATACGAGCGTTGCACAGTTTTTAGCACGATATACAAAGCACGTAGAGAAACTAAAGAAACAAAAAAAAAAATATATATATATATATTACTTGCCATATCTCTAAGGTAAATTTACACGTACTCACGAGGAAGAGGCTTCTACGCTATAATATATTTATTTAGTCCTCATTCGTTTATTGAATTACCAAAAAAAAAAAAAAAAATGAAAATGACGAGAAAAAAAAGAAGTTACGTTAGATGCGAGGAGAAAAAAAAATATATATTCTAATATTGTTACCGGGTAATAATCGATTAGTTGAGAACTGTTGTGGCATTATTCTTTTTTATAGTTTAAATATTTATGTGTTTCGCATTGTGTAAAACTTGTGCGCGTAGAATAACAAAAATGAAACACCAATTGACGATGGTGTGCGTTGGTTTCGCAAGTCGAACGCGATGTGTTACTTCGCGAAAACGATAGTTAGGCGTAAGTAAATGTGAGAAGACAATAAATGGAGGATTCGCAAGATGAATATTAAACATAATTACATTATCACACATGTATGACACGTATGGGAATTATCGATAGGATATTTCGTTTACGTATTTCGGTAAATCGTTACCGAAACCGATCACTGCCCGTTTTTATTTAGATTGCATAGAATTTTTTTGTTTTTCGATTGCCGATTGTGACTAAGAATAATTTTTTTTTTTGCTGCGTTCCAAAGACTCAAAATTAAAGTTTCGTCGCTACACAGACCGATATACAAGGCACATTGGTATTTTTCTTCCTTTGAATCGAAACTCGAACTCTCGGGTCACTTTTATATCGATTTCAACAACTATATACATAGATATATTTACACGTGTATATGAATTAACGAGTGAATGGGAGAAGCCGAACGCTGGTCGGAGTTTTTAAATTTATACAACGGATAAGGATCCCCGTGCGTTACGAGGTAAAGCGACAATGCAAATTTGGGTCACTCAGCTGTTGAATAAGGATCGAGGATCGAGATCTTCGGGAGGGTAATGTTTGCCTTCGCGTCGTAAGCCACAACGGAGGAAACCGCTTGCCTCGGCTTTGTAACGCGGTCTCCCGGACGTACGGGTGATTTTCTTTTTACGTTTCAGTGCCAAAGCGACTACCAGTCTCGTTAAAACGTTTGGCTATTCTTCGTTAACGTTGTTCCTTTATTTTTACTTTTTTCTTTTGTTTATCTTACGATCCTCGATGCCATTACTATCGGGATCGTTGAATTATACCTGTGTTCAAATAATTCTACGGAAGAGCCTTTTATTATACCTTTATAATATTAACACGTTATAAGATCGAGAAGAAGAAAAAATTCACTTTGAGCTTTCATCGGTTTTTCTTTCGTCATAAGTGCCATCGATGTTGAAAAGTTGCAGCTATTATAAACTGTACTGTACAATCAAACTACTATACGAATAAAGAAATGTTTCTCTTTTACTTCGGTAAAAAAAAAATACGCTTTCGAATTAAAAAATTCATTTATCCACGTAGGAAACAATAGATACAAAATACTAAAAGGTACTCTTATGAATAACATATCTCTGCGTAAAATTTATATCGATAAAAATAAAGTGTGTATATCACATTATTGGAAGTTCAGCCAATTCGATGCATTATTCCCAGGTAACGATAAAATTTTCTCTCAAATCGATGGAAAGATTTTTCACCGTAAGATACTGAAAAAAAAAAAATCATTACGCCATTTGTCATTAGCGCTCTCTATACAAATACAAAAATTCGATTTATTAATTTTCAACTCACGGATCGCGCCGCGTCATATTCAAATGGAATTGCTGTCCCGTTGAGCAGTACTTTGGTAACATTTTTCTCAACGCCCATCACTTGAAACTTTCCGAGTTTCATATTGCCGTCTGCGTATTTACCGGATTTTACTTGCTGATGTTCAAGTTTTTGGTTATCCAAGCTGAATAACCACCATCGATGATTCTCGGGATTTTCCACGTCTATAATATTTAGAAATCGTTATCGTATACCTTTTTGCGAAAAAAAATGAAAAAAAAAAAAAAAAAACCAATCGCGTTGACAAAATCTTCACGAACCTAAATTTTCACCGTCATCCCAGAATAGCTCGCCGATAGCCGATCCGTCGGCGTCCGGAGCGATCAATAACTCGAATTTATTTTTGCGACTAGCGGTCGTCGTCATGCCGGGCGTTTGGGTCGGCAAAATCGAACCGCCGCGTATCAGAAGTGGTATCGTGTCGAGAGGTGCGTCCAACGTGAAATTCTCCCCTTTCGAGATTATAGCTGTTTTATCGTAGAAATCGTACCAAATACCTTCTGGTAGATAAGCCGTAACGTTCGTTGCGCCCTGTGCCAGAGTTTCAGCGTTATTTTCTTAACAATTATCGTCGTATAAATATATAGTTTTGAAAAGTGGCTTCGCATACCTCCTCGAGAACGGGAACTATCATCAGAGATTTTCCCCACAAGAACTGCGAATCCACACTGTATGTTTTGTGATCCTTCACGAATCTGAGCGAAGTATTTAATAAAATGATTAAAAAACGTAACAAATTGTGGAGTCATCTTTAATCGCTCATAACTCACTCGAAAAATAACGGCCGCGCAACAGTCTCGCCGAACACGTGAGCTCTGAAGAAGAGAGTGTAGAGATACGGTAATAATCGGTAACGAATCATCAAAGCCTTTCGCGAAGATTTTACTACCAGTTCGCCCATCGCCACGGGATCTTGTGCCTGTTGATTCGTCAAAAACCAAACATAACGTTCGTTGGTTAATTTCAATTCAAAATTCTATCCTATAATTATTATTGCTTCATTAATAACTTACGATGGAATCATCGGTGTTGTGATTACGAGAGAAGGGATAGAATGCACCGAGTTGCATCCAACGATTGCAAAGCGATACCGTCGTATTACCGTCGAATCCGCAAATATCCGATCCCATCATTGGAACTTGAAAGAGACTGAAGGACAATAGCTGAGGAATACTCATTCTCATGTCGTGCCAAGATGAATAAACATCGCCGCCCCAATGACCCGCGTATGATCCGTGACCCACCCACGAAGAGCGAGCAATAACAAACGGCCGTTTTTTACGAATTATTGTAAGAGCGCTGAAACATTACTACGAATTCAATGTATGTTTTCGAAAAAAAACGTTCAACCTTTTTTTTTTAAGGTAATACAATTATTTTATTCGTGACTTACTAATTCGCTGCAGAAGCTACATGCGTCCCATAAGTGTTGTGCACATCGTAGTGCGTGCCGAGCTTCAGTCGCGCATTCATGCATAAAGTTTTCGTTGCTAAAACATTGCCAACGACGTTCGGAACATAGGGAGGATTATCCAATTCGTTTTGAATACAGCCGTCGACGTGACCGTTGTAGAAATTCGACGGTTCGTTCATATCCTACGTGGAAATTTCGCAAATGGATTACCGATCGATAAATATCGAAAATATGCTGTTATCGACGAGCATATATGAGATAACTTACGATCCATGCGCCATCGTAGGGAAACATATGCCACATATCGCTCATCATGTCGAGCATCCATTCGGCAGTTTGTGGATTTGTAAAATCCGGCCATACGGTTGTTTTGCGACTCCAAACTCGTCCCTTGAACGGTAAGTCGGAATTCGACTCTTTGATGAATATACCTCGACGAATACCCTCGTCGAATGGACGATAAGTACCGTTTGGTTCGGAAGCTGATATTCCCGCGTCGATCAGCGGTATGTAGTGCATTCCTGCCTCCAATTTCAAGATTTATTCGTTAAAAATTATTATTTATTCGCGATATTACGCGATAATATACGCAACGTTGCTTACCTCGGCTATTTCTTGAAGGAATGACGGCAAATCTTTGAATTTGTTCTGATCGTACGTAAAATCGTCGTTATTATCCATATAATCCAAATCGTTCCATTGAGTATCCTGTAAATAATGTCATATCTACGATATCGAATACTCTATTTATTTGATTATTTTTTGCAAACGTCTTCAGCGAATTATGAGGGAATTCTTACGAAAGGAATATTGGCAGATCTCGTTCTATTCCAGACTTCTTTAGTTTTTTCTAAGCTTCCGTAACCGCATCTGCACAAATGAAAGCCGAGTGACCAGTATGGTGGCATAAAGGGTTTGCCAACAATCCGGGAATACTGACTCACGACGTCCGCGGGTGAAGGGCCCATTAAGAAATACATTTCGAACACACCGCCGATACTTCGGAAGGTCAGAGCCGGCGTTGGTTGTAATATAACATCTGGAGAAAAAAATAGAAGTACATAATGTTCAATGAATTAACTGTATAATAGAAATAATCGTAATGAAGGTATCGAGACACGGTAAAGCGGTATATTTACCCATAGCGTTGCTATTGAGAAACAGGACACCGTGACATCGACCGGAATTCTCGATGACGAGATAAAACGGATGCGATCCGTACAAATTTGCATTTTCCGTCGGCGGTTGATCCTTGTTAAACATCGTCAGAGATTGCCAATTCGTGTCCAACCGGAAATGCGTTCTGTGCTCTCCGAGACCGTAAATATTTTTCGATTGAAGCATTGTGCTGATCTGAAGAAACTGATCGGCGAATATGAAACCACCCACGCTGATTGAATCAAATCTGTATAGAATAAGAAAAATGATTAAAAATTATCAATCGTTTCGACTGTTACAAATTCGAGCGGAAATACGCTTACAATGTCGCTTCATCGATGGCTCTCTTAACGCGAAAACCAGGCAACGTTTCATTTACCTCGAATGTGAACTCCGCTTTTTGCATATTTTTCTCAAAAGACCAATTATCGGTTCTGATCGGCAAATTAGGCTCGTAGCGTTTATTAACGGCATCTACAATCTGTAAATTGAATAATTGCACATTTCTTATAAATATTTTGATGAACTGATTAAATTATTTATTGGAAGGATATTTTCTTTCATATGTAAGACTTGTGTAAACATATTTTTTACCTTCACACGTAAAATAGAGTCCTGTATGTGATTCGCTTCGATTCTAACAAACTTGATATCCTTCTTGTATATCGAATCAACATAATTCTCCAAAAATCCCGTAAATTTGTTGGGTTCATGCGTATAATTGTGCCATTTATAAATATTCCAATCTTGCGGATAATAGCAGTTTGGCACATTCAGCGGAGTATTCGCTGTTTTTTCTGTGGATTTTTCATCGACAAAATCCCAGCAACAACCTCTTTCGCTACACGAGAGTTCAGAACCTCCGTTTTCCGGATGACAGTCGAATCGCTTGTCGATAGGAATTTTTGTACAACGCTGCAATTTTGTTATCAATTCTTTTTCCATGCGCCAGAGATTTGTCAACTCGGTCTCCAACTTTGCGTAAGATTCGTCAAGATCTTCGGAAGCTCTTTGCAATTCTTCTTTTTCATTGTCAGCCGTTATTGTTAAATGATTCGGCATAAGGAACCCGACAACGCAGACAAAGCAGAGCAATACTGCGAGATTTGTTGAATTTATAATTTTTTTCATGCGACGACTCGACTCCAAATTTATTTGTTTAACGTTCATCGCCTCGTCATCTACAGCGATCAATTTTTTTGACATCGTTTCATCCGTTTTTAATGATGTGGATCGCATGATCAATCGATAAAATTCGTACTTGAGACGCTGAAATTTTTGCGATGTTTTTTTTTTATTTCGTAAAGTAGTATTCAATGTATAACCTCCCGGTGCCGGTTTTTTTTTTTATTAACGAAATACATCGCGGAGACTCACCTACTCGAGATCGTTCGCGAACTTCAGCAATTCGTTGCTTATTATTGTCAAAACATCACGGTGGTTCTGTCAAACGAAAGAATATATCTACGCGCAATGGGTGCAGTGTCGTTGACGTTTCGCCGAACCGGTTACATCGCATTATAGTATCTGTTCCGGACCGTCACTGCGCTTGAATGGCTATTTTTAGCGAGAGATAACTCTCACGCGATTGTTATTGCAATTATATCAGCGACGTTGGAGTCCTTTGTTCGAGAAAAATTCAGTCAGGACTCTGAATAACTTTCGATATGCGTAGTATTAAATTAGTAAAAAAAAAAAACAAAGCCCTATCGATGAACGCCTGTTGCGTTTTGTTTTTTAGCGCCACCAGCGAGAAATATATAACAATCTTTTCGTTCGAAATTCAACACCCATCTCGCGATGGGAATATTAGACTATTTTTAAAAATTTTTTTTAAGCTCACGATTCTCAATGCTATTACTTACGGATCGTTGAATTACATTTGCGTTCAAAGAATTTTACGAAAGAAATCTTTATAATATTAACTCCTCACGTACGGGTGATATAAATATACATGCGTCATTTTTTATCGCTTATTCCGTTCAAATGATCCATTTAACTACAAGATGTAATGAAAAAATTCTGAAAAAATGTGTAGAGTACTCGTGAAATGTAGTTTTTTGGTGGTTCAAGGAGATTGTTTTTTTTCACATTTTCGCATTATTTTGATGAATAAAAGAAACCAAAGTTCTACGCAGTTGGGTAACAGTCTGCAGTCTGCAGCAGTGAAAGATTAATACGTATTTTGCGATAACATTTTTTTTTATTTCGCATCGATACAAAAAATACGTTTATCATAGAAAAATTTATTAATTAATATAGGAAACATTCGATATGTAATACTAAAATCTACTCATGTAAAAACATATCTCTGCGTAAAATGGATGGCGATAACATTAAAGTATATATATCACATGATTGGAAGTTGAGTTATTTTCGGCGAATTATTCCCAAGTAAAAATGAAATCGTTTCTCAGATCGATAGATAGTTTTTTTGCCGTGAGATACTGAAAATAAAGTAAAAACATTATTCGTCACTAATTCTCTATCCGTGCAAAGATAACAAACTCAATTTTTTTTTAACTCACCGATCGCGCCGCATCATATTCAAATGGAATTGATGTACCGTTGAGTAGTACTTTGGTAACATTCTTTACAACGCCCATCACTTGAACTTTTCCGAGTTGCATATTGCCGCTTGAATATTTACCGGGTTTTACTTGCTGATGGTACAGTATTTGGTTGTCCAAGTGGAATAACCACCACCGATAATTTGCAGGATTTTTCACGTCTACAATATTTTGAAATGGTTAATAGCGAAAAAAAAAAATGGAAAAAATAAACAAACGCGTCGATAAGATGTTCACAAACCTAAATTTTCACCGTCATCCCAAAATAACTCGCCCATCGCTGATCCTCGAGCATCCGGTGCGATCAATAGTTCGAATTTATTCTTGCGAGCAGCAGTCGTCGTCATGCTGGGCGTTTGTGCCGGCAAAATGGAACCACCGCGTATCAGAAGTGGTATCGTGTCGAGAGGTGCGTCCAACGTGAAATTCTCCCCTTTCGAGATTATAGCTTTTTTATCGTAGAAATCGTACCAAATACCTTCTGGTAGATAAGCCGTAACGTTCGTCGCGCCCTGTATCACAGTTTTATCGTTATTTTCTTAACAATTAGTTTCGCATAAGAATATAGTATTGAACAGTGTCTTCGTTTACCTCCTCGAAAACTGGTACTATCATCAGCGATTTTCCCCACAAGAATTGCGAATCCACTCCGTATGTCTCGCGATCATTCGCGAATCTAAGCAACGGATTTAAAATAATTAAAAAACATGACAAATTATCGAGTGATCGTTGATCGTCCTTAACTCACTCGAAAAATAGCGGACGCGCAACAGTTTCGCCGAACATGTGCGCGCGGAAGAAGAGAGTGTAGAGATGCGGTAAAAATCGGTAACGAATTAGCAAAGCTTTTCGCGAAGATTTCACTACCAAGTCGCCCATCGCCGCGGGATCTTGGTCCTGTATATTTATTAAATCAAAGTGGAATTCAGTGTTTCAATTTGTCACAAAATTTCACACTCCAGTGATTGTTGTTCCAATTATAAAATTTCTTACGATAGCCGTGTCGGTGTTGTGATTACGAGAGAACGGATAGAATGCACCGAGTTGCATCCAACGATTGCAAAGAGATTCCGTCGTGTTACCGTTGAATCCGCAAATGTCCGATCCCATCATTGGAACTTGAAAAAGACTGAACGACAACAGTTGAGGAACAGTCATTCGCATATCGTGCCAAGATGAAAAAATATCGCCGTCCCAGTGACCCGCGTATGCTCCGTGTCCTACCCACGTAGAACGAGAAATAATGAACGGTCGTTTTTTACGAATCGTTTTAAGAGCGCTGAAACATTACAATTACAAATACAATGTACGTTTTCGAAAAAAAAAAAAAAATCAATTTTTTTTTTTGGATGCAATACAATCATCTTATTCGTAACTTACTAATTCGTCGCAATAGCTTCATGCGTTCCAAAAGTATTGTGCGCATCGTAGTGCGTGCCGAGTTTCAGTCGCGCGTTCATGCATACAGTTTTCGTTGCGAGAACATTGTTAACGACGTTCGGAACATACGGAGGATTATCCAATTCGTTCTTCACACAGCCGTCGATGTGACCATTATAGAAATTCGATGGTTCGTTCATATCCTACGTGAAAATTTAGCAAATGGATTATTGATCGATACATCGAATATACGCTGTAATCGCCGAGTGTATAGGAGAGAACTTACGATCCATGCGCCATCGTAGGGAAACATATGCCACATGTCGTTCATCATGTCGAGCATCCATTCGGCAGTTTGTGGATTTGTAAAATCCGGCCATACCGTTGTTTTGAGATTCCAAACTTTTCCCGTAAACGGCAAATCGGAATTCGATTCGTTGATGAAAATTCCTCGACGAATGCCCTCGTCGTATGGGCGATAGGTACCGTTCGGTTCGGAATTTGATATTCCAGCGTCGATCAGCGGTATGTAATGCATTCCTGCCTGCATTTCGAAGATTTATTGATTTAAAAAAATGTATCGTTCAACAGATATTCGGCAATATATGTTTCGGCTCTTGCCTCGGATATTTCTTGAAGGAAGGCAGGCAGATCTTTGAATTTGTCTTTGTTGTACGTAAAATCGTTGTTGTTATTCATATAATCCAAATCGTTCCATTGAGTATCCTGCGAATAATGTCATATCCACAATATCGAACACTATGTTTTTTCGATTATTTTTCGCCAACGCCTTTAGCGAATTACGAGGGAATACTTACGAATGGAATAAAGGCGGATCTCGTTCTATTCCAGACTTCTTTAGTTTTTTTCAAACTTCCGTAACCAAATTTGCACAAATGAAAGCCGAGTGACCAGTAAGGTGGCATAAAGGGTTTACCAACAATTCGGGAATACTGACTCACGACGTCCGCGGGTGAAGGGCCCATTAAGAAATACATTTCGAACACACCGCCGATACTTCGGAAGGTCAGAGCCGGCGTTGGTTGTAATATAACGTCTGGAGAAAAAAATAGAAGTTCATAGTGTTTAATGAGTTAACTGTATAATAGAAATAATCGTAATGAAGGTATCGAGACACGGCAAAGCGGTATATTTACCCATAGCGTTGCTATTGAGAAATAGGACACCGTGACATCGACCGGAATCCTCGATAACGAGGTAAAATGGATGCGATCCGTACAAATTTGCATTTTCCGTCGGTGGTTGATCCCTGTTAAACATCGTCAGAGATTGCCAATTCGTATCCAACCGGAAATACGTTCTGTGCTCTCCGAGACCGTAAATATTTTTCGATTGGAGTATTGTGCTGATCTGAAGAAACTGATCGGCGAATATAAAACCACCCACGCCGATTGAATCGAATCTGTATGGAATAAATAAGAAAAATTATCATTTGAATTGAGCGTTAGAAATTCGAGAAAAAATACGCTTACAGTGTCGCTTCATCGACGGCTCTCCTAACGCGAAAACCCGGTCCCGATTCATTGGTCTCGAAGATGAACTCCGCTTTTCCGACGTTTCCTTCGGACGACAAAGTATCAGTTCTCACCGGTATATCCGGTTCGTAGCGTTTGTTATTGGCATCTACAATCTATAAAACAAACGAATTTGCGTTATTCATATTTTGATAAATGGCTTTAACAATTTATGCAACGTTACTTACTTTAACATGTAAAATTGCATCCTGAATGTGACTCGCATCCATTTTCAACAATTTGATGTCCTTTTTGTACATCGAATTGGCGTAATTCTCCAAAAATCCTGTAAAGTGATTGCTGCTGTGCGTGCGATTGTGCCATTTGTAAATATTCCAATCTTGCGGATAATAGCAGTACGGCGTGTTTAATGGAACTTTCATAGGTTTTTCAAAGGATTCTTCGTCAAGTCGATCCCAGCAGCAGCCTCTGTCGTTGCATGAGAATTCCGAAGCTCCGTCATCCGGATGACAATCAAATCGTTTTTCGATAGGAACTTTTTTGCATTGTTGCAATTTTGTTAACAAATTTTCCTCCATGCGGCGGAGTTTTTTTGATGCTATTTCCAAATTTAATTGCGCTTTGTCAAGATTTTCGGAGGCTTCTTGCATTTTTCTGCGAATGGCATTGTCGGTGGAATTTTCCAACTGATCGATCGGCGAGATGAACCACATTATGCTGAACACGCAAACCGAAACGACAGAAATTGCGAGAAGTGTAGGGTGCGGCGGACGACATCTCGCCGATAGACTCTGCCGTTCTTCTGTTTGTTTCGATAAAACGTCCGACGTCTCATCGTCTGCAGCGATGAGTTTCGCCAACGTTTTTGTGTCTTTGTTTAATGACTTGAGTACCATTTTTACACGTTAAAATTTGCGCTATAGACACTGCAATTACAATGCTATTTATTATTTTATCGTAAAACATTATGAGGTATAACCTCGCGAAACCGGCGAAAAATTAACCCTGAAACGCCACACATGGATTTTTGTGGAGCCGAGCGATTCGAGAAAATTGGATATCCGAAAAAATTTTCGTGTTTAGACTTTAGAAAAACTCGTAATTTAATTTTTTTTTACTATAAAGATACTGCGCCGCGGCGGACATTTTCCTTACATCTTGGCGCTTATTCTATTTCATTATAATTGAGTTTGAAAACATTAATTTTTGACAAAGTTTCGGAATGATGAGAACTCGGGTATCCGGTACTCGTGAGCGACGTTTTAGGATTAACGAAATAGATCGTGAGGACTTACCAGTTCCGAAATCCAACGAGAGAATATCAACAATCCATTATTAATTATTGTAATATCGTGGAGGTACTATCAAAAATAAAAACAAAAAAAATCGGCACCGAGAGATCGTAGTGCCGTTTTTGACGTCTTGCCAAGCCGGTTAATATGCATTATATGAATCGCTTCCGAGCCGAGACGGTTACTGCGCGCCCAAGGGCTATTTTTAGCACGAGATAACTCTCGACCGGCACACGTTGACGCTATACCTATGTCAGCGAAGTTGAGTCCTTTGTTCGAGGATTTGAAACAGGACGCCTGTGTCGACGCGTGTAAATTGCCACTTAAAAGCTCCGTACCGTCGAAAGTTCAACATTTTTTATATGTAATTATAAATTTGTAATTTTTCCGTGTAAATGTAGTTATATTGTCAAAACCATGTGCAATGATACATTAATATACGTTTAAAGTCCGTAGATAAGATAAGATGTGAAATCCCCGGATACATCGAAGTCATTTCTTTTTTCAGAGAATAAATAACTTCCGACGTGTGAATCATTGATTTCAAGTTTTAAAAACGATTAAAAACTGTTGCATTTGGTACTTGAGTGCCACTGCTGAAAAATGGCATCGGTTATTCGAGGAAATATGATATAAAGCGCATAATAGTATCTTTAGATACGTTTATCTTTTGATATTTACACTTCGCGAATCTAATCTACTCGGTGAAATAAGTTCCAATCGACTCGCTATTATTCAATTCGGACAATTAACTTCAATCGTTTTTTTTTTTTTTTTTTTTTTTTTTTTTCGTCCAGTTGAGAGTCACAGAACGAGAGCGTGAATTGATCTATCAAAAAACGACCTGTTGCATTTGCATTTCAGCGCCATCGTTGAGACATCGCTGAAAACTTTCCACATTCAATGAGACACCAAACGTTTTTCGAATGAATAAAAACAGGTGATTTTATTAACAGTTAACAGATATTCGATTTACAAAAAAAAATTGGCTTAAGCGGGACTCGACGCGATATTCTCCTTATCCTTTTCGCACTTTTCTATGATCCCTGTAATAATTTGTGATTAGATTCCGTGTAGTTTTCTTAGGTAATTAATTAGAAATTTATGAAGGATTCTCTTACTCCGAACGATCATTTGTAGCGCTACGACTGCCGGGGAGTCTGGAATTTCCGTGAGTACATTTTTGCCCTCGTCGCAGCATCTCGCTACGAGCGGATCGAGAGGCATCGATCCTAGAAACTCGATGTTCATTTCCTTCGCCATTTGACGACCTCCGCCCGTCGAAGCGGGGAATATTTCCGCGGAGCTCTGTTTTTAGAAAAGTTAAACAATTATTAATCACCGTCTCCGGACTTTGCGAATTTTAGGCGGATATTAAACTATTTTTTTTTGTTACTTTCGACGTGAGTTTCCATATATTGAATATCAAGTTGGGCATTAAAAAAAGGTCAGTTTGGCAGATAGTACATTGTACGGGGTTTCGGAACAACTTTTGTAAGTTGTTACAAAACGATCAAAATCGATAATAGGATCACAAATACGTATGCCATTTTTTTACATCAAAGTGAAGATCCGAAAAAAGTATTTTAGTTCACATATCTCAACTGTTTTCTTTGCGTATTTTGCAAGTACATTATCGCGAAAAAGTTTCATTTTTTTGCAGTTGATAATTTTCATAGATAACGTGAAGAGACTTGGATATATGCAGTTTTGTCTTAATATCGATATTATCGAATCAGTATTTATCGGTACTTAAGGCGCTTTACGATTTACTGTACTTCTCAATAAGTGCGATTACTTGCCTTGCATTTCGGACATACGAAAGCACTCATATTCTCAATTACGCCGGTTATAGGAATGTTGACTTTACGACAGAAGTCGATTTCTTTTCTCACGTCCAAGAGAGCAACTTCCTGCGGAGTCGTAACGATAATTGCTCCCGTTACACCCGCACCCTTGAGATAAGAGGTCGCCGAGAGATGTTCATCCGACGTACCCGGAGGTGTATCCAGTATCAGATAATCCAAATTTCCCCAATCGACTTCCGACAAAAATTGTCTTATCATTCCTGGGGAGTCACACGTTTAAATTAATTTTCGTTAGTCTAACAGCGTAGAAACGAGAAAGTTTTTCGACAACGAGTGTTTACCGTTTTTCTTTGGTCCTCTCCATATTACAGCATCGTTAGGACTGCTCAGTAGGAATCCTATGGACATCAGCGATAAGTTGTCCTCCACGTACTATAAACATTTTTAAAAAAATCATAATAATTAGCCGTAACTGATGAAAATAATAACTACTGCTTCGAATAAATTCAGTACTTACAACAGGTGACCAACCAGATCCACTCTGATGCACTTGTTCACCGAGTACACCAAGAACTCTCGGCTGAGAAGGTCCACAGATATCTATATCCAATACTGCAACCTGTATAAAAAATAATTTTAAAATAAATCATTTTGTTTTCGTTATTATCCAATTATTCAATGAATATTCTACAGAGAATTCTTCTTTAGTAATGTTATCATTTAAACAGTACTGCCAGTTCCTCGAAAATAAATATACTATCCTGCAATCTTTCTTTCTTTTTTTCATATTTGTTTATAAACCGATTATGGAAATTAATATTGTACAATTATTTTTCTCAAGAAAATATTATTATTGTGACAATATTGCCAGTTCAGCAAAAACAATTGTTATGAAACCAATATGGATCTTTACTTTATCTATTTATTTTTCTTCAATTATTGTTTATCATTATCCAATGATAAAAATTAATTTTCTAAAAAAAACATTCTTTTTGAAAAGTATTGTTATTGTGATAATATTGCCAATTTCTCAAAAACAATTACTATGAATCCAATATAGATCTTTACTTTATTTTTTTTTAATCCTTCAATTTTCGTTTATTATTATTCAATGATAAAAATTAAATTTCTACAAAAATTATTCTTTTTGAAAAATATTCTTATTGTGACAATATTGCCAATTTCTCAAAAACAATTACTATGAATCCAATATAGATCTTTACTTTATTTTTTTTTTAATCCTTCAATTTTCGTTTATTATTATTCAATGATAAAAATTAATTTTCTACAAAAAATGATTCTTCTTGAAAAATATTCTTACTGTGACAATATTGCCAGTTTCTCAAGAATAATTGCTATGAAACCAATATGATGCTATAGGGGTAGTAATCAATAGGAGACTGGTACAAGCCGACACGACACAAATAGCTATAGACTATCGCAGCAGAGTTCTCTGCCTCAGGTCATTCTCCAAAGTCTCAGTGTCGTATCCAGTCCATTGGTCATGTTACAATGTACATTGAAAATCATATGGATGTCCTTGGATTGGGAAAAAGGGTACGTAAATCAAACATTCCTCGTTATTCTTACGTTTCTATCGACGTCGTCAGCTGCCAGTGCTCTCGCCAATAGAGAAGTCATTGTGCTTTTCCCGACACCTCCTTTGCCCGACAAAACTAGAAGTTTATATTTCACCGCAGCCAATTTTTCTTTCACAAGCGCTATTCCAGGATCCGGAAGTTTCGTAGCTCCGGAAGAGCATATATTTTGATTTGGACAACCGGCGCATGCTGAAGTTTTTCCAGCGCTTTCGCTTTGTGTCCCGGGACAATCTATAATGCAGAATTATTATCGTTATTTACGAAAAAAAAAAAAAAAAAAAAAAAATTTCTATAATTTTTCGAAATAAATTTTCGCGCCTCGAAAATCGTATTAATGAATGTTTTTTTTGTTTACATCAACAATGTCGTGAACGAAAATTGACGAAATAAACAAAACAAAAATTGTGATGTAATTGTTGCCGTATTATTGCAAAGTGTCATCGAAATACAAATGAATTTTTTTTTTACATAACCTCCTCGCGATCGATTACTCTCGTTACGTATGTAGATAGTTAATTTATCTCAATTACGCTGTAATGAATCGGTAGTGCAAATTTCTTGTTTATTCGATTACCGAAATGGATGATTTTTCGAGTGACACAGTAGTTCGATATATTATTGAGAGTTTCTTACGTTCTGGAGCTTCTGTTGGAACATCAGCCATGACAGCGGACGTACTGCTGAAATTTTATGGAAAGGGTTGCGAGTCTACGTTAAAAATTCGAAACTATAGATAATTAATTGTTTCGAATTCTAATACCCGAAATTAATGATCGTATCGGCGATGCATGAAAATTATTAGAACGAAAGTTAGAATGTCGTTATTAAAAAAAAAAATGTTTTATTATCGCGTGATGAAGCAAATTCAACCGTGGAGTACAGTAGGCGCATCGATGCCGTACACAGAGCCGGTGATACCAGTACGCGCGAGTGATTATAATAAAAGCTCTGCTTTAATGCCCTGGCGACCCAGTATGGGATACGAAAACGTTCAACTCGTTCCGTTGTGAGTATTTCATATTCAATTATCTTCGTTTATTGCCTCCCGTTCGTTTATCGATTAAACAAATTCGTCTAAATACATTTCAAAGACCGTTTTCCCCTCCGACTCGACAAATTTGCGTGATTCGTAGATTTAATAGATAAAACTTTTTTCCTTAGATCGCGAAAGTGCGTATCCAGTTACGCAGTCGATCACACGAACGCGATGTCGACTCAGCCCTTGAAATTTCCGAATCTCGTTACCGGATATCAAAGAAATCCGATGCACGCATCTCAGGCAGCACTTCACACGAGATACACGCCGAACGAATGGTTTCAGAAGCAAATACGATTTTACAACGAAGCCGATTCGAATACTCATTTTTCCGAGAGAATGAGAAACGATGCTGTAAAAGTTATGAGGTGAAAAAAGCGTTGAAAACAATCGAAACAATTATGAATTATTCGAGAACAACAATCTTGTTAATATCTTTTTTTTTGTTATTCAGATCGGCCGAAGAAAAGATTCAATACGCTCAGTACGACACGGGTCGTCGTCTCGGCGAGAGAATAACCGACGTGACTTTTTGGCGCAACGAGATAGCCTCAGAGTTGGAAAAACTCGTACACGAGTGCGAACGTCTTCAGGATTGTCGTAGCGTTCTCGAGAAATCAATTCAGGACATCGAGGGTCCGTTACACATTGTCGAGGAGTGTCTGTATCATCGCGAGGCGCGAAAGGGAACGGAACTCGTTCACGACGAGTCGGAGAGATCGTTGCTTCACGAGGTCGCAAATTTGCGCAACAGCCAGAAGAGACTTGAGGCTTGTCTCGACGCTTGCAAAGATCAGGTAGGATTTCGATGCTCTACCGGATATCCCCGTTCAGCGTGTCTTTCGTCTGTTCGCAGTTGAGAAATTGTCGGGCGTCGCAAAATCAACTCGAACTCGATATGAAAAATAAAGAAAGTGCTCTTGGAATAGACACGCTTTGTCATCAATTGAACAATTACAGTCACGGATTGCAGTATTATTCTGGCATCGAGAAATACGATCCTTGGTAAGACTCGCGCGATGAGGAGTCGGAAAAACTATCGCAATTATACTAATTGCTTTGGTACGGTCTTTGCAGCGTCTCGGAACAAGAATCGTGGGCGGACGCCGCTAATAGAATCGTCCAAAGATCGCAAACCGAGAGAACAAAGTCTTGTCAATTGCGAGCCGATGCCGAGGCTCTCGTTAATCGCGTTGCTCGCGATATGTGGGAATCGTGGACCAATACCAACAACGCTTTAACACGTCGATCGTCCGAACTGCTCGAAGCGAAGAGCCACCTGCAACAGCACATTAATAAGGTTTATACTCCAAAACGCTGCCAAGAATCCAACTTCGAAATATATGTTTTTTTTTTTTCCTTTTTAATACTTCTTTTTTCAGGTCAATCAAGAAATTTTCGATGTTGAGAAAAATCTCGAATTAATGCGAAAAGCTATAGCGGACAAGAGTCACGCACTCAAAGTCGCGCATACGAGACTCGAGGCGAGAATGCATCGACCGGAACTCGAACTTTGTCGCGATTACGCTCACGTGAGGTAAAGAAAGATGCAACTATTTTTCACGATATGTATTATTTCGAATGATAACAAAAAGAGAATTTAACAATTGATTAACAACGAAACTTTCGCGATTTCGATACAGTTTACAGAAAGAAATCGATGACATTAATCGTCAAGTCGAGAGAATGCATAAAGTTCTCAAGGAAATGGAGAATCAACATCAGCGATTGTTACGCACGCGTAACGCTCTCGAACACGATCTCGCATTGAAGATCGACGCGATGTACATCGACAAGGAAAAAGTCGGCGGTCTCAGACGCGCTTATCCCGTAAACGCACTGTTTAGATTCTAATTATTACGCGATCACGATTTCGAAAAAAAAAAACAACAAAAAGCACTCTACTGCCGCGCGATTTATGATACGCCGAGAATGCACTCCTAAAACTTGATTTTTAGGGACTAACGTGTTATTTCATTGGACGTATACCACGGAAATTGCGCAATAAAAGTTCGTTAATTATTTAATAAAATTGTCTGTACAGTAGAACCGGACTCGCTATCCGCGTTACGCTAATTCATGTCGTTTCACATAGCTCGGCATTGGTAAGTTCAATCCCTGTTTAGCTTCGAAAAACGTGTAAGAAAGTATTATCTCGTCGATAAATTCCATTTTCGGATCTTCCGCGAATTCGGGATCGATGTAGAAGAACACCGGCATGTCCACCTGCAAAACGATTTCGTCAATAAAAATATATTCTCCTTGTTGTCTTTTGTTTTTATTTCATTTCTCGATTTTTATGGTTTTACCTGTTCGTGTGCGTTGAGCTGTTGCTCTTCGAAGCAAAAGCATTGAATCTTATTGAAGTATTGTCCGGCTTCAAAAGGCACGACGTTGTAAGTAGAAACCCCTGTTACAGCTTCGTCAGTAGGATTTGTCGCCGTGTAAAAAGCTAAAGCTGTTTCTCCAGGAATAACTTGTAGTTCTCTCTGCTGCGGCTTAAAGTTCCACGCCATTGCGGAAGCCGTGTCGGCGTTGAATCGTATCTTTATCACCCGATCCTTGACGGCTTTCATGTTTTCCAGGTTGCTATTATCCTGCGTCAGCGTCCCTCCGTAGCTGGTAGCCTACATCGATTAAAAAAAAAAAAAAATTGCAGTTTTTTTTTCGAAATTATTTTGAGAGTTTTTGTTTACCTGACAGAAAATTCTGTACAGCGGAACTGCGGCGTAAGCCAATCCCATTGCTAATGCTCCGGCAGCCGTCAAGTAATTGACCGTTGTGATTCTCCGCTTGCGTGACACTTCGCTGCTATCAATCTGCTCTTTGAACAAATTTCTTCTGACATTCGTGAAGAAATTTCTCGCGTAACTCTTCGACGCGCACTGATACGACTTGAATAACATTGTTTGCTTTTTTTTTTATCGAGATAATCTCACGACAGCCGAACTAACCTCAAAACTATATTGTTTCTATCGGTGTTATCGTGAATTGATTAGTTTTTACGTTCAACATTTATTCGCGAAGTTTTCTAGGGTTTACGATTTATCGTTTTCCGCGGTTGACAACTCATGCACCACACAAGTTTTCACGGAAATCTTGTGTTATCGTTGAGACACACGAATCGCCTCTCGTACGGAGGCTGCCATGTTGCATTGGCCGTCCGATCGCTGCTTGACTCTTATCCCTTATCCCCGCACAGCTGACTGGCAAAAGCAATATCTACGTACTCTTTGCTCATATTTACTGTTTATTTCTTTCTCTCAAGAATTTTGATGGGACTATTATCGGATAGAGAACAAAATATTATTTGGTAACAATTAAAAACTACTAATCATTACTATACCGTTGAGATTATCTACGTAAACTTTGCATGAAACTGAATGTGAAAAAAATAGATCATTATATCGATTAACCAATATATATAAAATCGGTTTGATTGAAATATTGTGGTCTTTAATTAAAAGTCATAAAGATAACGGGCATTTTTAGTACATTTGTTCCTTAAGATTATTCTCGTCATCTGTGATATTAAATTTTGTAATAAAATACGAAATTTGAACAAAAGAAAGCTTGAAGAAAGCTTTCAATTACTTTCTTCCTCTATCCACACTTTGTTGCTTAAATGTCTCAAAAACGTCCGATCGACAACAAGTGTACCGGGGAGTTATACAATTACCGCAAGTTATATCTCGTCGTATTTCTCGGCCTCTTTTTTTCGCGTTCCATCGGTCTCCCCCTCTTCTTGTTCTTACGTTTGATGATACGTCGACGTTTGATTTTTGACGAAGTCACCATGTTTCTTTGACGATTTCGGCTTCTCAATTGATATCCTGCAATGCAAAGGGAACATCGTTCAAATTCAAAGTCGCAACATTCCTGATCTGATATTTTTTACTTCTACAATATATTCTACACGAATACACGGACCGTTTCATTTTCATATTTATTATCGTATATCATTATATGAAAAACTATAATATAATACTTGAATTCTTATATCCTAAGGACTAGAGAGTCTTTGTTTGGCACATTGAAGAGGTATTTTTCTTTTTTTTTTTCTCAATTATTCCTGTAAACTCGTTACATCAACTTCGTCGATACGATTTCCAATATATCTGTAAGTCGCTTCGTAAAATATACGTATACCTCCGTAATGTTCGACAAGCACCAGCAGCGTAAATCGCTCGCCGCGATAATACCTTAGTTTACGCGGCTAAAATATTCGATACATTTTTTTCCTACTTCGATAATACTTTTGGCACAAACTCGGCAGCCACGTGTATTACAATCTTTCCTAATCGAACGGAAAATTCGATCGAAGAAACAAAATGAATTAAACGCGAATCAAATAGATCAGTAACGACGATCGGCATTCGCCTCAGGGGAGCGGGGCGAAGTTCTCGGTGACTCCATCCCCGATCTCAGACTCGAGGGCGTTTGTATATCGTACAAGTGGGTTCTCTCGTGATCGCGAAGATGATGCCGATGCTTGAAGCGTTTTTTGCATCTCGCGCATTGAAATCGTGGACCGACACCGCACTCGAGTCTCAGGTGTCTCGTGAGATTGCACTTGTGAGAATAAGTTCTGCCGCATCTCGGACACAGGTAAGGTGGACCTTCCTCGGTATCCTTAAGTCTCTTCCACGCTGTAACAAAAAAATATCGTGTTTTCGTGAAAATTTGGGCGGCCCGACTTTCTGCGTCACGGGAGCAGCGGGAAACAACGCAAAGAAAAAAAAAAACCTCTCGAATAACGAGTGGAGCATGAAAACTGGCAAAAAATAAGAAAATTGTAAAATAAGATACACCAATGCATGCAATCTGCGAAATAAAACTAACGGATACACGAAGAAATAATTAACTAAGCTTAAATTTATTAATCAGAGTTTATGCGAGTTTTATTATCGATATATATATATATTTTTTTTATAAGTAATCGTACCGAATACTCATTTTTTTCATCGTCATTGTACAATCGTGTACATCGCTTATCAGACTATTTGTCTCTTTTAACTCATATATCTATAACCTAATCATCGTTTATTTGTCAAAACTCTATGAAAATAATTGACTCTCGGCCCGTCGAATAATTTTTGGACACTTTTTTTTTTTGGCAACAAAAAATATTCACGATGATAGTTTTATCTTTGTTTTTTTTTTCACATTCACACAAAATTCGTTTACATTTTCCATTCACGCTATAATCATTTTTATTAAACATAAACCATATGGCAGTGGAATCAGTCCGATTTTTCTTTTGTTACTGTGAGATTGTTTAGTTCGCGATAAGGTAAGCTTCGATAACGTTTATCGATAAATAAAATAAAATAAATTGCTTTGTATCGAAAAAAAAAAAAAAAACAAAACGAAAAAATATAATAATTAAGCGGCCTTATTTGCCAGTTGCCAGCGACTTGCGTTGGTTGTGAACAAAAAAAATTAACAGCTTACACCTATCTCTTTGGAACTAAACGCAACGATATCGATCGCACGATAAAGAAATAACGAATTCTTTAACGCTATGTGTAAATTAATGATAACGCTTAAACGCTATGTATAACGACGCGTATATGGCATCTAAAAAAATATATTTTGTATATACGATCCTTCAAGGATCTCGAACACTTTAGTGTATTTAATTGAGCACCGAATATGAGTTTTTTTCGCCCGAATTTATTCAGGACTTTTGATGCGTACGCATGTGAAGCACAAGATTATGTTTGTGTTTAGATTTCTTGTGACAAATCGGGCACTCGAATTGCGGCTCGACGCCGCACTCGAATCTTATGTGACGATTCAGTGAGTGCGGTCTCGTGTAAGCGTTGCCGCAACGAGGGCACGAATAGCCCGCACTTGGACTAACGCTCGGTAAATTCATTTGCGCGACGGTCTGACCACTTGCCGGGCAGGAGTTGACCATTTCCGGTTGTTTCTGAACCTTCGTAACTTCCGGATAATCATCGAGACGGCAATTTTTCGCCTCCACAACGGTACAATCGTTTCCGGGAGTAAGATTCTCAGTCATGTGATTTTCCGCCATCAGACGTAGATACATAGATTGATACTGGTAGTACCACTCGATAGCGGCCCCTGGCGAATACTTGAGCTCTAGAAAAATACACAAAGCAAAGATTTTCATACGTGAGACACTCGTTTGTTCGTCGCTTTCGGCTAAAACGATATACTTCGTTTTGCTCTTTTTCGATTCATTTTTTTTTGCTCCAACTTTGATCGATTGAGATTACTTCATCTCGAATTTGGATTTGTTGCGATAATCCAATTTCGCGTATTACATCGGTTACAGGACGAAACGTTGTTATTTTATGCGTGAACTGACGAGCACAACAATCGGACTTTTGAAATTAATATTATAAATAGTAAAAAAAAAAAAAACGGAACACGTATACCATTCACCACGAAACACCACCACTGAGGGGGAGGATAAGTGACTTTTGCAGCAGTCACGTGACTTGCGATTTGTTATAGAGTCGGATAAGTTAACGAACGAAATGTTGCTTATTGTCTATGATAATTAAAACTTATAATATACTCCGCTGAGACTCGCTGTCTGCGGCACACCGACTTACATTAAATAAACTGTGAAAACGAAATATTAATGAACGCCTATTATAAAACTGTAGTTTTATGCACTCGATGATTGACTTCGTTATTTAAGAATTTTTTTAACGAAATCATCATCGATGTTGTGCGTACGGCGATAATGAAGTCGGAGTTCGTGTTTGTAATAATACTTGTGGAGGCAAAATGTGCAGCGAAACGTTTTTTCCTTTCCGCAACGAAATTTTATATGTCGGTGAAGACTCGTAGCTTTAATGTAGCTATTGCCGCAATTGCTACAAGCGAATGGTCTCGAGTTCTCGACGTCGCTGCTGTCCACTGTATACCGACGCACTTTGCCCGGTGGTTTGTTATTAGATTTCGAAGTGGTCTGCCTATTTCGACAACTCTTTCGTACCCTCAATCGATATCCTGAAATTCAAAGGCAACTTTTTTTCAGAAAATTTTCCAATTTAGTTCGGAGCACATGCAACTATTACCCATATACACAGGACGCATACAACCCGAGTTACAAAGTACTCGTACCGCATCTCTACACGAATAACCGACACTACAGCTTCCATTTTGTAATTTTTTCCATTTACTACTAATTAATGAATACGTTTTCCTTCGAGATGCGTAAATCTAATACGCGTAATTGTCGTTCACACACCTCATATAAATTATCTCATCTTAACTTAACTGACTGAACTAAGATTTATAATACACTGTAAGAATAAATAGTAAATTAAATGTACTGGTATTGGAAATTTTTATGCATAAACTGGTATATTAGATTTAATATATAATAGTAATAAAAAATTAATGTAATTTTATAATGGAACTAAAGTAAATTATTGGATTTAATATATTTTTATATTAAAGTTAAGTAAATTATTAAAATTAGTGTATCTCGACGGTTTTTAATTCCTTGATTCAGTGTAGCGGTTTATGCATAAAAACTACCAGAACATTAAATTTCCAGCAATTTTATTTTACAGTGTAAGATATGTTTACTGCCGTACGAATGAAGAATTCTTAACAAACGCGTTAATCAGCTTGTAAGTAATATGGAATTTGCCTTCCAATGCGCTGATTTCTTATTCAAACCAACAATGTTTGTTTGCAATCGGTTTGCGCTTATGCATCGGGTCTTTTTGCTGTTATATCAGTTTCCCTATCAGCGCATCCGTAATTCTATGCATAATGTGGGAATTAACTTGCAAATTGCTTTAATAATAATACTTATGTAAAAATGTAAATGCTAATGTAAAAACTACGCATCACTATTATATTCGTTGAAATTCCGATTGTCGCACGTCGATTTATATTGAATGATAAATTGCTCGATCAACTCATTCCTGATATTATGTATTTTGCAACAATGTTTCGTCAGATCGTTTCTGCAATAAACATCATACAGGCATAGCTTCCAATGAAAGGTTTTTTTTGCTTCCACACTCCCATCGTTGATGTCGTCGAAGACTGTACTTCTGATCGTAGCTTCTTCCGCAGGCCATGCAGGTAAATTGTTCCGACTTCTTGTCCACTGATCCATTCTGACATTTCGATATAAGTCGCTCGTCGCGGACGTTCGATTCGTCCGTTCGATTGATATCCTGAAATTCAAAGGCAATCTTGTTGAAGCATTGTTCCAAATTATTTGAATCTCAAATAACGATTATTCATAAACATCGGACCACTCAACCCGTATTTCACTATTTTCCAACCAGAGCTCCAAGAAAGTAGTAAAAAATTAAGCATTCCGTTCATGATATTTATTATTATTCAGTACTAATTAACAGATATGCTGCTTTTCGTGATTAATTAAGCCATCGTAAATGCGTTTAATTATCATACATAAAAAAAAATTAACATTAATGTAGAGTCCAGTTATCGACGCAAGTCGTTTACAGTATTTTATATTAGCTTATCGTAAATTAACGAAAAATATTCGCAGTCTATCTTTATTCTCGTTTAACTAACAGTATTAGGATAGTTTTCAAACGCAAATGTAATAATGTAATGTAATGGTGATCAATATAAATGCTTTATATTGATGACCATTAAAAAAAATAGTATTAGTGCTTTCGACGACAATGAATTTTCATGTCGGACTTGTAATAAAAAGTCTGCGAGCAATAGTTGCAACGAAACATTTTCTCCTTGTTGCCACACTGTACTTTCTGATGACGTCGAAGATTGTTCAATCGATTGTAGGTTTTTCCGCACTCCACGCAAGTGTAATTCTTCGAGTCCGTGAGACGCCAAATTTTTTTAACTGCTAGATGAGGACGATTTCGGCTCCGGGTTTGTTTGCCTGCAAGTCAAACACAATCTCGATATAGTGAAATCTCGAAATTCATAGTTTTTCTTTTTCAAACAAACATATCTAAACACACCTATCCAATTTTGGGTCTTAATAAAAAATATTCAGGAAAATGTATGTCCGCGTTACGTAAATAGCTAATTTTTTATTATTATTATTATTTCGAATGTAAAGCGTTACAATCGATATAGAGTTGTTTTTTTTCCGTTGTAATGTCGCTTAATAGTTAAGAAAATTTAGAAATCTGTGATCGATGGCTCGGTGGTTTATAAATCAGTCTCTCGAGACTCGACAATCTTCAGCACATTTTTGATTTCCATTAATGACGATTCTGCGGTAACAACTCTCTGGGAATTTTGTGCTTTCGTCGCGAATGAGATTCCAATTCGGATTTGTAATAAAACGCCATTGAGCAGAACTCGCAGTGAAAAGTCTTGTTTTTTCCGCATTCTACTCTCTGATGTCGATGAAGATTGTACTGTCGCGTGTAGACCCTTCCGCACGTGAAGCAAACGTTGTTATGCCGATTATCGTCCATCAGACTCTTCGTTTTTTTGACGACCAGACCAGGTTTTGGGACGGTGGAAGCATTGCGATTTCGACCACGCGTTTGGATCCTCGACTGTGTTTCTGAAACACGAAGACATTTTTGTTAAAGCTATCGTTCCCGATCACTCGATAAAACGACGCTCGGGTCTGGACCCACTGATTGTCTTACATTGAAGCAGGAAACGGTTATTTTAACGCATCAACCCGTTACGACGAATAGGTAATTTGTCGCAAACAAACGGCTCACCGCAATTTTTCGTATACGTGTATTTTTCACATACAAGTTGACAATTCTTCTTTTGTCTCTCATTTAATCCTCGAGAAACATTATTCATAAATCATTGATTACAAAGAAATCAAAAATAAGATTATTTATCGCGTATTTTTTATCGTTATCCATCTAATCCTACTTTACTTTAATGTAATGTCTAAAATCAGTCGGGAGTATAAAACAAAAATTGAGGATAGTCATGCATGCCGTTAGCCAATAGCGGTGTTCAATATTAGTTTCTTACGCGGCCTACTTGAACAGTTCTTCTACCAATTCACTCGGAACTTTGTGTCGACTGTAGTAATGTTTTTTCAGTTCAAATTTGTAATACGAAGTTTTGGGACAGAATTTGCAATGAAACGATTTCTCCTTTCCGCACTCCCATATCTGATGACGTTGGAGAGTAGCCAATCGAAGATAAGCTTTTCCGCACGTCGAGCAAACTTGATTCTTCAACAGTTCGGGACGGAAGCGTTTTTTGACGATAACGCCGGGTCTGATCTTGCATACGCTCTTTCCGTTTCTTCGATGTTTCTGGTTGCTCCATAATCTTCCTGAAATTGAAAGACAACTTCGTTGAAGACATTTTTTTCAAAATTTATCATTCTCTAACTCGCTTTTACCACTTTTAATACTATTCGCCATTTCGCCGTAAATTCAATGATTCACATACGCTTTTGAAAAATCTCAAACTTCTCAGCTCGTTTATTCGTAAGCGTTTTACAACGTTGTTATCATATCAATAATCTTTAACAGATGTGGTAACCGAGATCTGTATTAATTGTTTATCTATCCAATCTATATTACGATTATTCGTTGGAAGTTTCAAGAACTAACAGCCAAAGCAAACAAAGAAAAAAAAAAAAGTTTTGTAGCATGAATAAGCGTCAAATGAGCTCAGAGCAAAGTACCAAGTATTGAAGGATCAGCGAGATATTACATGTGCAGATAAATACATATTATATTGGGTGATTCTTATTGTTACTCCGTTCGTTCATTTTTCTTATTTCAACGACAGAGTTTGTTTTAGAAAAATAATAAATTAATTGCTATTCGCGGCGTTATACATTCAGGTATCAGTTTTTACACTGATCCGCCCTCATTCTCTGAGCACATCGTTGATTAGTTCCTTTGGAACTTTGTGCCCCTGTTGCAAGTGTCCTTTCAGATCGAACTTGTAATAGAACGCTTTTGGGCACAAGTTGCAGTAGAATGTCTTCTCCTTGTTTCCACACTCCACTTTCTGATGTCTTCGTAGATTGTCTAGACGCGTGTACGTCCTTCCGCACGCCAGACATATATATTTCCTCGATATCTTGTCCACAGCGTATTTGCGAATCTTGAGAAGTGGATTGGAAGTTGGACTGTAGGGTATCCGTTGATTTTGTTGACGCATTCGCCTCAATTGAATGCCTGAAATACAAAGACAATCCTCGTTGAAGCAATGTTCCAACCACTTTTGCTCGTTTCGTCTCGTACATCGCAAACATACGAGATACTCTACGCACACGAAAACGCAACATCTGGAATTTTAGTTATTAAGAATCTATTAACGCACATCGTATTGTTCGAATTTTTTATTACTACATACAACACTTTGTTATCTTGGGCCGTGAAAGTTAAACACATGTGCTTCAATAGTTTAAGGTATAAAATATGATTATTAATGGTATACAGTTTCCGATCGTTTCTGATAAAGTGGAACGTTTCTCCACGTTAAGCATTTGAAAATGTATTTTTTTTTAAGGTACGAGTCTTAGACTCACCGAGTTGCAAAATTTAATTAAATAAAAATATCATTGCTTTTCGGATTAATAAGGTCTTCTCGTATTAAAACTATTGATTGTTTGCGTTATGTCAGGCCATTTGCGGTAACAACTTTTTGGGAATCTTGTGTCCCTGATAATAATGTTTCTTCAGTTCAAATTTGTAATGAAATGTCTTCGGACAAAAGTCGCAGTGAAACGACTTCTCCTTGTTCCCGCACTCCACTTTCTGGTGTCGTTGCAGATTCGGTAGACGCGTGTAGGTCCTGCCGCATGCCAGACATATGTATCTCTTCGATATCTTGTCCACGGCGTATTTTCGTATCTTCACAAGTGATTCAGTATCGAAGGGCTGATTTTGTTGACACATTCGCCTCAATTGAATGCCTGAAATAAAAAAAACAACGTCGTTCAAGCTATGTTCCGAGATTCTTTGGCTTATTTCTCATCTTCCTGATCGCATTGCTCACGTAAATTTGTTATATTTATTGCGTCTATTCTCGACCTTCTATTTATCCCCATATAAAATCGTTTTAATAGTTTATTTACTACATATAACACGAGTACACTTTTTCGTAGATCACGAAAGTTAGCACATGCGCTACATAGCTTAATGTATATTAATAAGAATATTGATAGTAGTATAGTTCTTAATTGTCCATCGAGTGCCTCTCAGTGGCATCTTAACTTACTTGAGTATAAGTCTTAAATTCACGAAATTGTCAAATTAGAAAAAAAAAAATAGTATGGCAATTCGTCTTTTTAATTGCCACGTTGGAACGGTCGTTCGTTTACGTTTTGTCGAGCCATTTGCGGTAGCAATTTTTTCGGTACTTTGTGTCCGTGATAATAGTGATGTTGAAGTTCGAATTTATAGTGAAAGGCCTTTGGACATAAATTGCAATGAAACGATTTCTCCTTGCCGCACTCCCATATCTGATGACGTCGAAGGGTATCGCGACGAGTGTAGGCCCTCCGGCAAACCGGACAAACAAATTCCCTCGTTGTATTTCCAACTGTGCGCACTTTGACGGCAACTCCCGGCTTGACTTTGGCGCTGTGCTTCCGATTTCGTCGAAGATTTCGGAGCCACAGCATGTATTCTGAAATTCAAAAACAGTCTCGTTGAAGCAATTATTTTTACAATAATCGTATAAATATGTATAATAAATGGTACATCACTGCGAATTCAGAAGGCCGTCGAAATAAAAATTATTGTCGATCTGAAAACTTTGCAATGAATTTATTATTTCGCATGTACGATGTGATACACTTGTTATATATACGTTGATACTAATTGTAGCTTAAAATAATAGTACGATGATGTATTGTTTTTCTTTATCGACAAAAATAAGGATTAATAAAAATAGTAATTTAAGAGTATTGAACGCGATATCGCGCGGTTTGAGTATTCAATAAAAATCGTTTTCAAATGATTTTTCTTTAACGATTTTGTGAGTATTAAATCAAAAAGTTCTGTAAAGTTTGTCGAATGGGAATTTATGATTCCGTTCATTCAATTAGTCTCCTGTTTGACGCGATAGTCGCTCTCCATCTGCGTCAGTATTTGCGGCAATATGTGTCCCGGAATTTTGTGACCCTGATGCAGATGAGTCTTTAACTCGAATCTATGATAATACATCTTCGGACAGAATTTGCATTGAAATCTTTTCTCCTTGTTGCCGCATTCGACGCGCTGATGACGCTGAAGATTCACTTGTCGATTGTAAGATTTACCGCAATCCGGACAAACGAAATCCGTCCAACTACTGTTAGTCGGTGGTCTGCTTCTCTTGATGCCCGGTTCGGTTTTTGGTCTGAATCCACCCCTCGTAACTCGTCGACCTCGTCGTCTCTTCGTTCGCTTTCCTGAAATTTTAAAGACAAATCATTTATTGAAGTCATATTCCAAGCTTCTTGAAACGTTCGGGAAATAATAATTTAATTCGCCATCACGCAAATTCAAACGATATGAGGAGAAAAAATAAATAAAACAAAACACAGCGTAAAATGTTAGCACAATCTATCGGGTTTTAGGGATTTTTTTCGAACTCTACACGAACTCAGATACTAATTTTTTTTTTGCAAACTCGTGTATTATTTCTTAGGAACAATTTGTATACATAAATGTACAAGTCAAGTTAAAGAAAAATTTACATACAAAGCTGCGAAAAGAATATTCATATTGCCAGTTGGAAATTTATCTGCTGACGATGAAAAAGAATTAAATTACAGCCGTTTGTCGTTATCGGGAGTCGAAGCACTATCCGGTTTCGTTCTATTGATAACTTCGCTTTGAAACATTTTTCGGAGCGCTATGCGTTCGTCCAACGTGTCTCTTCAAATCCCAACTATGATAGAAAGCACGCGGACAAAATTTGCAGTGAAAAGTCTTCTCGCTTCCGCACTCAACTCTCTGATGTCTCTGAAGATTGTCCGCCCTATTGTAGGCTCTTCCGCATGTCGTGCAAACGTATTTCGTCAATCCGTCGTCCACCGAAACTTTCTTTCCCACCAACATCCGCGGCATAGCTTTGAAGAGAAACGGTCCGGTATTGTATCGTTGATGTGTTCGACTGTTCCATTGACCGCCTGAAATTCAAAGACAATATCGTTGAATCGTTTTTTTCGAACCCAAGTCAACGATACTCGGTATTTCTTTCACTCCGTCTGATGCCTAACATTCAGAGATTTACATGCATTTTATGTTTCATTAATCAAGAGACATATGGAATTTATAAAATATCAGCACTTTTATTCCCACAACTCTACAACGGAGCAATTTTTCTATAATTCGCTTTTTTTTCCAAGTTTCGATTATCGAAATCACTGATAGACGAACTTGTAAAAAAAAAAAGAAATTAATGTAATTATGAAAATTAAATTAAAAGTAACGTAATGTAGTAAAAAATAAAGTTAAATCTCTCGTTATCCAAGCGTCTGAGATGTATCGTTGTGATATGAGAGGGCAGTCCGCCTGTGATAATCTCGGAGTCGATGTGCACAGTGAAGAAAGTTGTGAAAACCCAGAAGTGAAGATTACCTCCTTAAGGGTAAATCAGTCTCGCGTCAGAGACGACGACTCTTTCTCGTTACTCCTATGGAACAACTTGCGACAGCATTTCCTTCGGAACTTTGTGCACTCGATGACAATGCATCTTCAGATCGTACCGATGATAAAACGCTCTCGAGCACAAAGCGCAATGAAATTTCTTCTCGTTTCCGCATTCGACTCTTCGATGCCTTCGAAGATTTCTTTCGCTATTGTAGGCTCTTCCGCACGCCGGACAAATGCATTCTCTCGGTCTATTAACAGTTTTCCTCGTGTATCGTTTCCTCGTCGATTTATCCTCGGCGACGAATTGGCGAATTCGAATTTTCGGTCGATGTTCTGAAACCGACAAAACGAGTGGATTAAAGTAGTGTTCCAAGCTGAATACGTCTAAAAACAAACCGTGTCATCGTGTATGTTTTTTCATTTCGTGAAACTCTAGAGGAAGTCTATTTACAAAATAAGTTTGTTAAAATATCTCATCTCCCGATATTATTTATTATTTCGTATAATTCTTTACACAGTATTATTTATAGCCGAATATTTAGTCCCCTTAAGTCGTCAGCAGTGTCCGTGTTGAGCGTACAAGTGATTTCTCAGCTCGTATCTGTACTTGAATTTTCGATTGCAAGCGAAACACGAAAATTGTCGCTCCTTATTTCCGCATTCGACTCTCTGATGCCTCTTAAGGCTGTCCAACCACTTGTATCTCTTTCCGCAACTATTGCAAATGTATTCGGGTTGCTGAACGTGAATGTAAGAATCACCGTCGTGAAGGACAGTCATGGAAAACGTTCCCGGCTGCGATTGTTCGCCGCCCCTCGACTCGTATGCCTCGTCGCTATCTACCGGTCGGGATTTATCCACTCCGAGATCCCTCGTTCGCTTCTCAAGCATTCGTATCGCATCGTAGGGATCCATCGACATGTCCGAAACTGAAGACAAAAAACAAATAAAACCGTTCGTCATTAGAATTGTCGGGATACTATAAATTCTATAGATTGCGCATCGAAATCTCTCATGAAATTCCAAGTAAACGTGCACCGCAAAAAAGAAATTCATAATAATTGGCGTGCATAGAGAACAAATTCGAAAACCGTCGAAATTACGTGATAGATCGCTCGATCATTTAAGTAATATTGGCATTTTTTTTTTATTGATCTACAAACATCCCGAACCAATTGATCTTCACTATCGTGTAAACAAAATATTCGAAGATAATAGACAATGTCGAAACACAAGAAGTATATGTAACATTGATAAATATGTTCAAAATTGGTACAATGATTTTTTTTGTTGTTCTTAATTATAGTTGTGCTTGTAAATCGATACCTCGTCGTATATAATTCACTCGTAACAATAAATCGTTTAATTCATTACATTCGATAACTATAGCGGTATTATAGTTGCCAGTGATGCATCGACACTCTTCGATTGATTTTCGTGTTGTTCGAGGTGTTTCGTCAATAAAAATTTGTAAGCGAATTTCTTCTGGCAAATGTTGCAAGTCGATTGTTTCTCTTTAACGCCGCATACGAGACGCTGATGCCTCTGGAGTGTGTCACGTCGATGATAACTCTTTCCGCACTGAGCGCAATAATACTGCTGTCCATCGTAGCGTTCAGGATCCTCGAGGGATCGGAGAAACTCTTTGCACTTCTGCTGGTGTCTCTTCAAACTGTCGGGTCTCGTGTAGGAACGTTCGCAACCGCTGCAGAAGTATTGCATTCCCTTTGCGGGCGGTTTGCTCTGATGGGTACGAACATTCGTGTCCATCGTCTGACCTATCGACGAACTATCGAAAAAGTAACCGAGATCAGTCTGAAAAGGTACCGTGCAGTCTCCGGATATCTCGTCGGCCTCGAGAACGATTCCTTCCGAACTCTCGTCTGCAAAATTAAAAAATATTCAATCGTTAGTAATTTTTTTTTTATTTCGATGTTAATTCTAATTCTATGGCTGGCGTCATGCTATTGAGGCCATGCATAGGTATTAATTTCGTTGCATTGAATATTAATAAAAAATTATTGCAATTATCGTGGGAAGCTGAAAGGATTACCGAAGAAACAACCGAACGATATTTGATCTCATTGGCTTCTTTTATTAATGTAATTCAGAAAAAATTGAGAATATTTATTATTGTTATTTTGCTATCGATAGCAACGTTAACCATGCTTTTCCATGGTATGCTTAGTGAGCCGATATCGTCTGTAAAAAATTTTATCGCATTGATTGCACGAGTAACGCGGCGGTTTTCCGCACTCGAGTCGTTGATGCCGCCGAAGATTGTCCAACCACTTGTATCCCTTTCCACACTCGCCGCACACGAAGTCCTGATTTTCGCTCGATGTTGTTTGTCCACGAGAAACCGTACAATTCTGCGCGTTACCGGTGGCGAGTTCCAACTCTGCTGGGATGAATTCGGCATATTCCGGAATGAATTTAACGTCCATCAATTCTTCGGCGATGAATTCTAAAATTGGAATTAAAATCGTAATATTAGTCGGGTTAATTTATTCATTGGATCAGAATAATAGTGCGCAATACAACGTCACCTTAGAATCAAACAAACTTAACCGTGCGTCGCATTCAATATTTTTAATTAATTATAATTTTATCGATCATTCAAAGCCTCAAATTTCTTCTATAAAACGGAAACTTTTTTTTACATCGGTTATTATTTATATGATAAACAGCAGTTTTTGAGAGACATGAATTCATTTTGTCGCTTCTTTGCCGAGTAGCGTAATTTTTGTTCGTCGATTGTTTTATCGATTGAAGGACGATGAACCTCTGAAAAAAATAAAAAATAAATAACCAATGCATTCGTTGCACCTCTGCGTACAATGTATGATTCTTTGGAGATTCGAAGTGATCGATCGAACTACTGCCGAATCGTTGCGGGAGTAGTCGAAAAAAAGAACCCTGTAATCTACTGGTATCTAATCATATAAATCAAGAAGCGTTCATCGTTACAATTTCAACCAAAAGTGAGATTCGGAAAGGATTTCGAATACTTACTCCCAATCGAATAAACATCTGAAAGAATCAACCGTATAAAAGGTGCTAAGAACATTAATGTTGCATAATAATCATTTCGAAAAGTTATCAAGAAATTAGTTGAAAAAAAAAAAACATTATTAGCAGAAGTTGTTTCGATAAATGTTCTGAATATATATCAATTTTTTTTCATTTTTTGGAAAACCCGATTATCGAACAATTGTTTAATCGGTATTTGCGAATATGTTCGATTAATTACCTGTAAACATTTTAAGTGTTCTGCGTAATCGTTTTGCAATAACGTATTAAAAAAAATCGTAGATTTCATCGATTAAAAACAATCGAAAATTCGAAAAAAATCCGAAATAATTGATTAATTCGGAAAAATTAACGTATCAATTTTTGCTAAAATGCCGAATTACCGAATGATTCGTTAAACAATTCTGTTTAACGAAATTGTTAATAACTTTTTGATATTATTATTGTGCAAAGTTAATTTTCTTAGCACCTTCTATATAGTCGATTTTTGTGAAATTTTTATCCCATCGGAAAGTTTTCAAAATTGTCTCTGTATCTCACTTTTGTCTGGAAATTCAACAAACCGTCCTCCTTAAGTATATGGAAATTTTCGTAATAATGTTACTATCGATGACAACATATCTTTTACTTCAATGCTTCAACGGAAATAGAAATAAATATTGGATAGATATGAAATATCATTTCTTCTTTTATTAACAGTCCTAAAGAAAGAAAAACAGCTATAAATCTATATCCGCAAAAGATGAACGATGCTTCTGAATAATGTGTTTGGTGAGTCGATATTGTCGGTAGAATACTTTGCCGCACTCGTCGCACAGAAAATTACGATCCTCCATAGGCGTCAAGTGGCCACGAGACTCCAAACGATACCGCGTTTCGCTGCTCACAGTTTCCAACTCCACAGGGATGAGTTCAACGGATTGCGTATCAAATTTCACATCTGCGAGACGCTCAACTTTGAATTCTAGAATTCGAAGTAAAATTGACAATATTAGTCAAAACATGTGATGATTGACGAAAAATAACGGTTACAATATCGTTATATTAAAACAAAACGCAAACGTGTGATCCATTTAGAAATACATGATAATCCAAGAGTCTCCAAATTCTTTATTAAATTATTCATTAACACATAGGCAGCTATTTATGAGTCTTTCTAATTCGATTGTCGAGATTTTTGGATTTTTTTACAATGATAATCGGTTTATCATTAACGTTAAATTGTTGAACGTCTTCCGAGCCTTCAACTCGTCAATGGTAATTTTCTTTCGCCGTTACTCGATCGCATCCGGCAACAATTCTTTGGGAACTTTGTGCACTTGTTGAACGTGTTGTTTCAGATAATATTTCTCATGAAAAATCTTCAAACAGAATCGGCAGCATAATGTTTTCTTCTCGTTTTGTTCTGCTATCAGTACACATCGAGTCGCTTGGTGCCTACGTAGATTGTCTTTTCGATTGAAGGTCGTTCCACATGCCGAGCAAACGAAATTCCCCGATCTCGTTGCACCACGACCACCTCTGGATCTTCTGCTGGGAAACCTAAGCTTCGACGATTCATCCGTCCATTGATTACCTGAAACGCAAAGGCGACTTCGTTTAAAGAATGTTCCAATCTCTTTTTTTTTTTTTTTCATGGAAAAAACTGGAAACTGAAAAATATATTATAAAATTCGCATGGGAAAGTTCACGCAAACAATCTACTATAATGGAATTTTCAAGCTCATTTATTATTCCTCGCATTTATAATGATACACAATGACAAATTGAAAAAAAAAAAAACGAAATTACGATAATGAAAATAAAAAATCGTTCGAAAAATACACTCGTAAATATTCTCACACACAGTGCTATTTTACTCAGTTGCGCTAGGAACTCGAATTTTTGTGTTCTTATTATAAATACTGCAAAAAAGATGTACTGAAAACTGGTGCATTAAATGTTAATTTATAATTATGATGAAAAATTAATGTACAATATATTAAAATCATAGATACTTTACTTTTAATGATTTGCGTTTGTTTCACTATGAAAGTACATTAATTTTTCATCACTATTGTGTATTAAATTTAATGTCTCAGTTTATGCATAAAAACTTCTATAATACAGTATACAGTATACAAATACAGACAATAAGAAATAAGTTTTGCTGCATAGGAGGCCTGCCGCATGCGGCACATTGGCCAATTGTTGCAAAAAAGTAATAATACTCAAGAAATCATTTTTTTTCACGTTTCTACAAAATAATGTGTCGATAAGACAGAAAATCTTACTATTCTACGGTGCTTTCTTCAAGTCTTAGATTTATCGATAGTCAAACATAAAAATGCGTACAGTATTTTCGATTAATGCATCGAAGATTGAAGAGGAATTATATTTCTATCGTCATCGATGAGTCGATCCAACAACTCTTTCGGCACTTTATGCGAACGATGAAGATGGCTCTTCATCTCGTATTTTTGATAGAAAGTGTGCGGACAAAATTTGCACTGAACCGTCTTTTGTTTACCGCACTGCACTTGTCGATGACGACGAAGGCTACGGAGTAGCTGATAGGTTTTTCCACAAGCCGAACAGGTATATTTGTTCATCGAATTTATCATTGAACCGGTCGTCTTCTTCTTCTTTGCCAATCTAGTTTTCGGCTCGGAGATAAATTGACCCAAACTGTTTCGTTGCGGAGTTGTATGCGTTGTACTCGTCGTAGCAGTTGTATCAGTTTTACCAGTTGTAGCACTGGACGCAGTAGCCGTTGGTCTTTTGCCTGTAACCGAGCGGCAATATCTCTCACAAGTTCGAATCTTTTTTTTTTTTCTCGAACGTTACGTCGAATTTGTTTTACTTATAAAAAAAAGCGATGACAAAATATCAATAATGAAGAGAAATGATGGATGAAATTGTCTTTCTGAAGATTACTCACTTGCAACAGTTTGTCGAGTCAGTAATCTGTTTTTCGATTTCTTCGTATGCGAATTTAGAACGTGTCTGCGTAATATATCGTTACGATAAAACTTATGATTGCAGTAAGGACAAGCCAAGTGAGGCTCCTTGTTGCCGCAATGCAATTCGTGACGTCGAAGGGTCCGAATTGAAGCGAAGGATCTCCTGCACAGTCCGCACTCGATTATCGACTCGATTCTCTCGATCCGCAGCGTTGGCAATTTCGTTAAGCAAATTTCTCGTAGTAATGTCGCGCGTAGAATGCTATCCTTGGAGTCGACGGATGGCTTTTCCTCGGGAAAATCTGTTGAACAAAAGCGATAAATTAATTAGAGTTGCGAGAAAGTGATTGATATGGTAACGATTCGGTAAGCAATTACGAATATAAAAATCATGCGGGACACTTTTTGATGGACTTCAGGCATATTTTGTTCCAGGAATTTTAGGAATTTTTGGGGAAACCGTTTTTTTCGAGAATTTCGAATTAATATACACGCAAGCGACTAAGACCCAGTTTTCCATTAACCCATCGAAGAAATCGACGAGTTAATGTTCCGAAACAACATAAACGAACAACTTAATTGGATCGGACGTAGATTTTTTCTTTTATTTATTATCGTACACAAAATTAGTATTCATACACGAGAGATTCCGTCGAAGTATTCTCGAAAACAAAAACCAAGGATACTTCCCTAAAAATGAACGACAAAAAAAAAAAAAAAAGAAAAACCAAACAAAAAGCACGTTGTTAAAAATAACAATCCGCGAGTCCAGATTGATTTAACGAGACTCATTCGTTGAAACTAACGAACGATAGCATTTATCTTTCTTAATTCGTAATTCTTTTTTTTTTTTTTTTTTTTCGGCAGATACCAGTCTGCAAAAAAATGACACGCGATTATATTTACATTTTCGTTGTGTGCATTAAACTGAAACATAAAGCTAATCGTCGTAACGATCGATGAATGCCACATGAGGAGGTAAAAAAAATTATTGAGTATTGTTTTTTTTTCTCTGCACAGCTTCAATCGTTTTTCTTCTTTCCCATGAAATCGCGAAGTTTTCTCTGACAACCGACGATGTGAGAATTTAGAACGAATTTGTGTTTGAATCTTCGATCGCATATCGGACATATCTCGCACGGCATGACGCCGCATTCCAAGCGTTTGTGACGACTCAACGACGTTGTGGCTTTGTATGATTTGCCGCATCTGTTGCACACGTACTTTCCCTCGCTGTCCCTAACGTCCTTTCGTCGTGATTCCGGTGATTTGTAAGATACCCCCAATAGATTAGTCGTTGGCCAATTCATGTCGCAGTCCTGATGCATGTCCTGAGACATCAGCATCGAGGCCAATAATCCTGAAATGAAATATTCGATTTGGTTAGACAATTCGCAAACTGTGTCCTTTCGGCGTCCATACTGATCTAACCGTTCAACAAACGCGATCGTCAAGTTGAAATATCTTCACGATCGTTAAAACAGCGATAACAATGCGCCACAAGTGTCTTTCAATTCATATATAAATCGTGCGAGGCGTTTTTTTTTTTTCGTGTGATTAGAGAGGAAAAAAAGAAAGAAGGGTAAAAACGGTAGAACGTAGATACCTTGCAGCGTTCAAGCATATAGAGCCAAAAGCAGAATTCCATCGTTTAGTGTGACAAAAGGGGTTTTTTAGGGTACATTTTTCGACGTCTTCTCATTTCAAATTATATCTAAACAGATATAATGCCGCTGATAATTTTTAGAAAAATCGCTCATGCATCTGTTTTTTTTATTCTATCGTGTAAAATTTTTCATCACGATTTACAATTGTTCTTCGTCGATTCGTTGTTCTTCGTTGTTCTCGTCGGTTAACGAGAAAAATAAATTTCGCGGCTAGTTTTTTTTTTTTTTTATTTTAATTTACGATTCCAGCGGAATGAATCATAAGGCACGAGGTAGTAGAAATTCTTGTTTTTGGTTTCAATCTTTCAGTAGTAGTCGTCGTTCTTCTTTCTACAATTAGCCAGATGATTGGTCAGCTTGAATCTGTGAGTGAATCTCTTTCCGCATATGTCGCAACTCTGTCGCGGCTCGACACCGCACTCGAGTCGCAGATGTCTTCTCAACGATGTTTCGAGCTGATAGCCTTTACCACATTTGTTGCACTTGTGAATAACCGGTCGTCTCGTTGACTTTAGAACATCAATGTTTTTCACCGACAAGCGTGGAGCTAAAAAATACAAAAGAAAAACCAAATATCGATCACACGTTAGAGAAGATGATAAAGATATATTTTGGTTATTCGGGAGTAAATACACCGGTCGATAGAGGTGAGAAACAAGCATCGTGGGGAATCGTCAGCGAGGAAGAAGGAAGACTGCGATTTCATTTTCATTCTTTGTTTTCTTCGTTTTCCCAATCATTTTTATTTTCTTCGGAGAATTCATCACACATTTTTGGAATGTATTAGCCTCGCGTGAGATTGCAAGCGATGCTTGTACTTGAATCTTCGTCCGCATTCTGTGCACTGAAAGGTCGGATCTTTGCCGCACTCAACCCTCATGTGTTTGCTTAACGATTCTCTCCACATGTAACTTTTTCCACACTGGTAACAGCCCCATCGCCCTGATGTGCCTGAAAAATAAAAAAAAATATATATATCGATGAGATTTGTTAATGCGATCTACCGATCTATTCGCAACATCAATCGAACAATTGCAGAACACAATGCTTATTCCAATTGGGATTGTTGTGGGACGAGAGGAATCGAGGATTCGCTTTTCAGTCGATGTCCTTGTCTTCAATCACTGATTTGCAGAAAAAATATATATATCTTTGAACTGATAAGGATTATTTATTGTCAATAAAAAAAAAAAAATATATATATATATCGATCTCTCAGTTTCACGACAATTCGAGACGATGTACCGACTTTACGTGTGATTGCCATCGATGCTTGTACTTGAATTTTCTACCGCATATCGGACACTTGAAAGTCGGTTCTTTGCCGCACTCGACCCGTATGTGATTCTGCAGTGAGCCTCTCCAGAGATACGCCTTGCCGCATCGAAAACACATCCAGTTCTTCTGCGCGAAGGCTGAAAAAACAAAACGTTTCGCAGCTTCATTAATGTTCGAAAAAATATAATTTATTCTGCGCACTCTTCTTTATTTACGGATATATTAATTCATTATTATCGATCGCTCAATCGGCATCACGAAAAAAAAAATACCTCCGTTTAATTTCAATGGGTTTCTTTTTTCCTTTGTAATTCGTGTAGTATGAAAATTTGTAATTTATTAATCGTACTGGCGGATGGTACATAAACGTTATTGTATGTTAAATAAGAACGAAAATTAATGAACGAATTGGAAGAACGTCTCGACGGTCGCTACCGATGTCTCGGCACGTGGAAGTTCGATGTCAAATGTGATTTGAGACGATGTTTGTACTTGAAACGTTTTCCGCACAATAAACAGCTGAATCTCGGCTCCTGTCCGCAGAGACGCTGATGCGTGTATCTCGATGATTTCCTAAAGTAGACCTTTCCGCAGGTCGTACACGGAAATATACCAGCGTCTGAAATTAGAAAAGATGAAAATTATTCAAGTTTACGCGTCATAAAGTACATTATTCAAATCGACGACCAAATACGACGGGGTTCATTCGCCTCAGTCTTGTATATGCGTGTAATGTGCACAGTATTAATTCAATTGTTCCAAAAATTCGTATATTAATTATCTTCGTTTGTACACAATTTTGTCTTTTTTTTTTTTTTTTTTTTCTGTTTGATCATTCATCGCGTATTGTAGAGATGTATCGATTGATGATGCTTCGCCAAATGATGCTTGTGCTTGAATTTTCGTCCGCAGAAGTTGCACGTGAAACGCGGTTCAATTCCGCACTCCATGCGTTTGTGAAGATTCAATGATTCTCGCCACTTGTAGTGCTTTCCGCAGGTATCGCATACATACGGAGCTTGAGTGTGGTATCCGTAATAAGCTGAAAGCAAAAGAAAATTGATTATTTAATCGTTATCGTTAGACACGAGAATGCTAAACGGATAATGATTTATCGACGATCGCGAAAAAATCGAACAACTTTTTCCCACGTTATCCGACTTATTTTCATCATAAGCCTCGTTATCACAGTCACAAATGAGAAAATAATATTAAAATGTACGTCGGGTTATGCTAAATAAAAAAAATAGTTACTTTTTACTTGAATTAAAAAACATCGTGTATTTTTGTCATTGGATTTGATATGTATTATTCAATAACCGCCGTCCAATTGTGAACGAATATAAGATGTTGCCGCAGTTGTCCACTTCGTCGATGTTTAGTCGTGCAAACCGGACAAATGAATTGCGGCTCTTTGCCGCATTCCTCGCGCTTGTGCCTCGTCAACGAAGGTTTCCAGTTATACTTCTTTCCGCACGCATCGCAGCTGTATTTGCCGCGGTAACGCTTGTAGTAATCGGATCTGGAATATCCTGAAAAAATCAAAGAATCGCATCAGTGTTGTGTTCAGCTTACGGTATCTTCGTTTATTTTCTCGCATCACCTCCACCCATGAGATGTATTTGAAAAAAAAAAAAAATTATAATTTAAGAAAAATACAGATAAAATCGAATGAATGCAATTCCATTTGGTAAAATATTTTTTTTCGTTATCGACTTCTTTTATTGTCTAAGTTTCTTGGCGCTTCCGTTGCAACGACAAATTTATCGTCGATAATTTTCAAGCCAATGTACAAAGCATTAAATTAGACGTTATTCGTTCGACGTTTGGCGAGTAAAAAATACACGAGTTCACGGAAGCTGTTTGGAAACTCTCGTTTTCTTTTTATTTTCATTTGGTGTTATCTCGTTCAGAAATTCTTTGAGTTCGGGATGATCCAGTTATGCGCGTTGACCAAATGTTTCTTCAGCATCCATTTGTGACGAATTTTCATACCACAAACGGGACAGGAATGTTGGGGCGATTTTCCGCATTCTTCACGCTCGTGTCTCACCAAAGATTGCATCCACCTGTACTCCTTGCCGCATGTCGAACAAAAGTGTCTTCCCAAACGTTTGTAATAGTCGGACGCGCTGAAGCCTGAAAAAAGAAGAAAATAACGCTGTATGGGGTTCTCGATGAAACGAACACAATTCCGAGTCGAGTACAGAAAATAAGTACATTACATTTTTTCAATTTCGTTGACTTTCTGTGCTGTACAGTACGGATTCGAGGGAATTTTTAAAGGGAACTTCCTACGAACGAAGACATCGAGCTACGCGAAGTGAAAGATTTGTTTTACACGTGCATCGAGAGTCGAACGTTAATGATTTCGACTTTTCTAAGGAATTCTGCAGGATACAGTTGAAGGCCTCGAGAATTCACGAAATTTTCGACGAGAGTTATGATTGACATTAATATACGTTCGAAATTTATTCAATTCAACGCAAATCAATTGTTTATTGTGAAAATTAACACAGAATTAATTATATAATATGAAAAGATACGAAGACGCAAATTAAAATGTAATTTAAAAAAAAAATCTAAAATTTGATTAAAAAAAAAAAAAAGAAAGTGCTACAAAAAGTTTAAAAAATATATGTTTCATATTTTGTTGTTTTTTGTTTGTGATGCATTAAGAGATTTCACTCTTGAGATTTGGCACAACATTTTTGAGATCTCTGAAGTAAGATAATCGTTTGTGAACCGTTGCCAGATGGTTCAGAAGGACCCATTTTTGATCGAACGACTCGTCGCATTGGGGGCACGAAAATTTTCGCGCTTCTTTCTTAATCGTTACGACCTCTTTCTTCCTTCTGTAGCCTCTTTTCTTCGGCTCCTTTGGCGCTCTCGAGAGTCCGTTGTTCTTTGGTCGACGGCGTTTCACTATCCTCGGTGTCATCTTCCAGTCCAAGCAATCCGCGCATTCGCACGGTAACTCCACTTTCTTGATGGACCATTTTTCCTTGTACTCTATAACGACAAAATATTGATATACATGTAGATTACAAACAAATGTAACGAGTCTTTCGACGGTAACGGAATGCGCATGAAAGTTCAGGAGGTACAGAAAAGTTTATATTATAATAAATTAAATTTCCGGAGAAAATATATTGGCTATCGGGGCGCATAATATCTTCGGGAGTCAATGAACGGTTGTCGGACATTTGGTTTCTTAATTTATTCAACGATGCGTGACGCATGAAAATCGCACGCAATAATAACGATACAAATCAAAACATCGCTTCGCCAAAGTTGTGCACTTTTATCCTGTGCTTCTGTAGATATTCCTTTCTTTTGAATTTTCTTCCGCAGAGACGACAGTGATACTTCGGTAGCATACCGCAACCCTCGCGATGATGTCTCCTCAACGAATCAGCCCATGTGTACTGCTTGCCGCACTTGAAGCAACTGAACGGTGAGTTGTAGCTGACCCTGTGTCCCATTCTCCGTCCATCTGAAACATTCAAATCAAACGGAATGAGTTATGAGTTTCGTTAAATTTTTACACTCGCAATCGTTGCTCTCTTCGACGTGACGAAATTTAGCAAACAACTTTAATTTAGTATCTTATTTGATCGAAATGGAGTTTCGAATTTAAAGAGAATTTTCATCAGGAGACCTTTCGATCGAAGGCTTTCGGAATCTGAAATTCTGTATCATCGTTAGTCAAACTCTTTGCGACGAAAAAAAAAAAAAAAAAATATCGATCGCAGGAAAGCTATTCTCTACTTTCTGAAGTATAAACACGTGAGATTTTTTGTTTTCTTTTTTTTTTATCACATCGTCAACTGCATTTTTATTTTGCATTCATACAAAATCATTACTAATTTAGTAGTACAAAGCTACTATTTCAACACGATGGATATTCTAATCTCAAACTTTGTCGATACAATAACTCTCGTGGAACATCGTAGCTGGGTGATAATATTAAACAACAGTTTTTTCGTCATTTTGGGGAAATTGTTATAATATATGACGTTAGTTGAATCGTCGCGCTGAGATCACAGGATGCAGCCGTGTACAGTCCAAACGTGACGTTGAAAGTTGGAACGTTGCTTGAAGGCCTTCTGGCAGAAGCTGCAAACGTACTGTGGCATTTTACCACATTCTTCCCGCAGATGACGATTCAGGGTGCTCTTGTTAGTGTACGAACGCGTACACTTGTAGCAAGGATACGGTTTCGGGACGGTACTACGTGGATTCCACGAACTGGAACGCGGTCGACCTGCGAACAAACACGGTATCGCCTGAGTTAATCATTCCCCGAAATATCTTTCGTTTTCACAGATTTCTCACATACTTATCGGTTTAGTGAGAGAGACGAAGGGGCTTTGTAATCTTCATTTGGGGATTTTTTGATTCTTTTGTTTTTTTTTTTTTTGGCTTATTTTCATGTGTAGACATGACTCGCTCGCGGTCAATGGAGCGAAGATGATTTTTCGGTTTCGTTTTTAGTATCTTCTTCTCCGGATGATCGAAAAATCAATGCAACAAAAGTTCTCTAATTGTTAATTCAGATAAACAACTGTAACTGTTATCGCGTGTATTTATTGAATTTTCGATTCTATTGAAGTGGGAGATAAATAGAGGATTACTTGTGATTGTTGTGAATTACGAGTGTTAACAGAACATTTAAATTGGTTGATCTTCATATGATATTGGGCTGTGCTATTGATTATCATTTTGTTTTTTTTTTTTTCAAAGATATCTAATTTCTTTTTGTTTTCTTGATTTTTTGTTTTTTTTTTCGTGAGCAAATTCACGGCCTTAGGGCAAATAGATGGCCGTGAATAGTTGCATTGTGACGCTGAAAGTTCGCCTTCTGCTTGAATCCCTTCTCGCAGATGCTGCAGATGTATTGTGGCGGTTTACCGCACTCGTCGTGAAGATGACGCTTCAGGCTTCCCTTGTTTCTGTACGATCTTCCACACTTGTGACACGGAAATGGATTCTGCTCGCTGGTGTAATCGCGTCCGTGTCTTCGAGATGATGAGAAACGGTTCCTTTGTCGATTGCCTGTAACCGAAACAGCAAAAGGCACCCGATTAACGTACAGGTCATCGAACCATCGACGATGTATCTGCGTTAATCAGAGTAATCCGTCAAGGAACCTACGTATTCGTTTTGTTTTTTTTTTGTTCGTTCTACAATCCATGATCTTCTGGGATGCTGCGATGATGACTTATAATCTCTTTGACGACAAATGAAATAGATGAAATAATCTCAAATCGGAGTTATATATAACAGTCGCAATGTCTATCGCATTTCGATACAACAAAATAATTAAAAGATTGATTTTCTTTGTTTTTGTTTTTTTTTTTTTGCGTTATTCGCAAATAAACATTTTATTAGTCTTATATCCCTTTTGTATGTGTCTTGAATCAAGTTTAAAATGATAGGAGATTAAAATAAAACGCAGTTACATGGAACTAGGTAAATCGCGTTGAGAATGCAAAGGGGGTGTGATTTTTACTCAGTAGGTAAATTGTGTTTATCGTTTTGCTATTTTTACGTTGCACGCGATTTTAAACGGTATATCCATTTCTTCGGGTTGATGAAGATCTTCTGGTGATTCGTAGTTTTTTTTTTTTTTTTTTACGTAAGCTCGATTAAAATTATCAATCGATTATTGTCTAAAAACGAAACTTATGGACGTTCGCGTTGTGTCGTTGAAAGTTCGTCTTTTGCTTGAAGCCTTTCTTGCAAACGTAGCATATGTACTGTGGTGCCTTGCCGCACTCGTATCGCAGATGACGCTTGAGTGTGTCCTTCCTTGTGTACGATTTGTCACACGTGTGACATGGGAATCGCTTTGGTATTGACCAGTGATTTTTTCCGGGCGGTGTTGATCCCTCTGGAACTGAGTAACGGCGTCGCGTTAGTGGGTCTATTAATAGTAATTAAATATGAGCCTCGCGCTTAAACTCAAGTCGATCAGCGATTATTGCGTGAGCGGAGGATAAGAAAAAAGAAAAATACCGCGAATGATTACACAGCTTCGGAGCAACAAAAAAGCGGGAGTATCAGCAGTTGTTTTTTTTTTTTTTTTTTTTTTTTTCTTTCTTTTTCTCTTTTCTCTTTTCGTTATTTCTTCAGCTCGGTTTATGGGTAAAACGAAAAGCGATAAATAAAATAATTTTACGATAAAAAAATCTTTTTGAAAAAAGAAGAAATAATACTCTTGTTCTCGATGAAATTTGTTTCCGAAGAAAAGAAAGAAAAGTTACTACATAAACTGATCCGATCCCGTTTGACAATTTTGTGGAAAAAAATTACCTTATCATATTCAGAATCCTTCTCGTTTTACAGATAAGATTCTTCGCAATTGTCGTATTCAGCTTCGTGTTAGTTTAGTGGTACAAAGACATTCAAGATAATTAATTGTAATGTAAAATAATGTGGTAGAGAATTTTTTAAAGACGAAGAAAAATAAAAATGAAATTTAATTGCAGGATATTCGCCTCGATAATTCGTGAATAAATTGTATCTTTGAACACAAACTTTTTCGAGTCGGCTTTGGAAAGCTCGCAATATCCATCCGATATTATCGATGCGTTAAACATCGAAACTTGCAAAAAAAATGTTTCAATAAATTATGAAAACTCTTAAGAGAATAGTTTATTGACGCAACGATTGGTTTTGACTCTATTTACGGTTAAACTTTAAGAAAGTTTGACCGAATAAAAATTCGTTAATAAGTTTATAATCTATAATCTTCAATGATGACAATCCCTCGATGTTCGATGTTCATTATCTTCATTGTTGCTTTCCCACGTTTGCTCGTTAATTCTTCATAGATGATTCGCTTCGGAGTTCGTTGTCCAAAGTCAGTTGAATCTTTGAAAATTCGCGTATTTTTTCGAGCCTCTTGGAGGCCTCGGCATCTTCGCATTGTGTTGCGTGCTAAGATGTCTTTGAAAGCTACTTCTCGATTGAAATTTCTTGAGGCAAAACATACACGTATACTGCGGTGGCTTACCGCACTCGTCGCGCACGTGCCTCGATAGTGATATTTTCCAAGAGTACGCTTTACCGCAAGCCGAACACTCGTAGGGTTTCTCTTTGTTCGCTGGATACGTACCGCCAGAAACGTTGGTGATCTTCCATCCGCCATCCAAATCTGAAACAGAAAACCTAATTAATACAAATACAGCAAAAAAAACCGCGGTAAAAAAACGAGAAACACCAAAGAGCGTAAAACATTTATTTAGAGATTTTTTATTATTATTATTATCATTATTATTATTATTATTATTATCATTAGACACATTGGACAAATCACAACTTATTGCTACTCAAGCAACGCTGCAAACAGATTTTAGCTACAGACCGAGCTGTGTACATGTGTTTAATAAATAATATTGTTAATAGGGAATGAAAAGACTTAAAAAAAAAAATCGGCGATCAGCGCAAGTTGTTGTCAGTGGTATGGAGAAAAATCTCCCGTTGATGCTGCTTTCAGGATTCTTTTCAGAGTCTTTTAGTTCGCCTGAAATTGAGACATAAGTCATTCGCGATTCATCATTATCACCGACACGCGAGAGATCGCAAAGCGGTTATTGATCGACTAACGTTGTTTACCTCTCAATAATGGTGTCGCGGTATTCCATAGTGGACCGCTGCCTGATGATTGAGCAGATGATGCTTATGCATGAAGCGCGCACCGCAAGTTTCGCAAGGAAACTTTGGACTCTGTCCGCATTCGACTCTTCGATGCCTCAAAAGAGACTCTTTCCATGCATAAGACTTGCCGCACGTGTAGCAGACGTGTGGTTTCTCCACGACTGTTTTTTTGGCGACATTTGTGATAATGAATCTCGGATCCCAATCTGAAAACGAAAGTTCTGTGTTAGTATGAGGCACTGAATGCTACGAGTCAATCACACTAGTGGAAGACGCACACAGTGACACAGAAAATTCTTCAAACGGTACTGAACGTATGACAATTTATTTCACCCAAATTCCGTTAACACATAAATAGAATGAATTGTAAAACAAAGTACGAAGGTTTTGTTTTCTACTAAATATTTGAACCGACACAGGAAAATATCAACATTTTTCTGGGATTGGAAAAATGGGAGCCAATTGATGTTTCTTGTATTTCTTCCGAATATAAAATTACCAAGTTACTGGCACTTTTAGATTCAACGTTTTCGTCGCTTGATAAGAGCTGATCACTTTTTTCTTCGTCTCGTACAGCCTGAAATAATTATTAATCATTAGAATGGGCGATATTCTGAAGGAAAAAAAAAGACTTGGTTACCCATCATCTGCACATTCCGGTGGACGGATTTGATATATCTTATTAGATTATGATTGTGTTTGAAGTGCGCACCACAGATGTTGCAAGAGTACTTTGGTATCTGTCCGCATTCGAGTCTTTGATGCCTCGATAGGCATCTCTTGTCTGCAGAAGGTCTTCGGCAGGTGGAACAGACGAACGGTTTTCTTAGTTTAGTTTGTGAAACATTGCCAACCACGTTGACGATTTTGAATCCGTGTTGAGGAGCTGAAAATGAAGAAATTGATGCTAATATTAAATGTGAAATTAAAAAATACCGAACACTTTGAGACACAACGATGCAATTGTTCCTTCGCACACACCGAGCGATTCATAATTTATCCTTAAACTAAACCGCGAACATAAAACATACGTCGAGTATGTAACGAAAAGCGGCATTTATTAAAGAATCTTATCAACAATGGAGCCATTGGGTCAGTCCAAGGCTCGCGAAAGCGTATTTATCGGAGAAATCAAGTCCATTGTCGATTACAGATTCGGTGCTTTCTGTGGTTTTTACTTTTAAAAAATTAGTTCGTATAATTAGCACTTGCAGAGTAGATCTGCCTGTAAGTCGGAGAATGGTATTTGCCTATCTTTTTTTTCTTCTTTTATTGCCTGAAACAACGGTTCGAGATTAGTACGAAAGAAAATTAAAAATTTAATATAGAAACGAAAAAAAAAAGGTCGTTACCCATTGGTGGACGTTTATGGACGGTCTTCATATGTCTGTGTAGATGATGCTTGTGTTTGAAGAAAACATCACAGACTTTGCATTGAAATTGTCGAATCTCGCCGCACTCCAATCGTTCGTGTCTGCGTAGACTCACTCTCCAGGCGTAGCTTCTGCCGCAGTTGGAACAGTTGTACGCTTTTTTCATGTTATTTTGAGGAATAACACTGCCAACTACGTTGATGATTTTCAGTCCGAGTCCGCCAGCTGTAAATTAAAAATTATTGCGAGTATCAAGCGATTAAAAGCAGAAGGACATTTTGTTTGTGTTGCAGTGCACACGATTGAACCCTTTTGATTTTAATGACTTAACATCGAAAAACTATGAGCAATGCGAAACAGAAATAGAAAATTCACAGGGATAAAGCTTTTTACTTCACTGCTGATTCAACTCCCTTTCCACACCTTGTGAAGTAAAATCGAATACGATACTCGGCGGAAAAACGTTTCCTCATCTCGTGAGAAAAAGTTTTTCCTCTCTCAGGTCGTATTATACTATTTCACATATATTCATAACTTATCATTAAACCAAATTGTGAAAACAACGAACAGTATATGCGAAAGAAAACGAGTTTTTTTTTTTATTAAAGAGACTGATTAACAAAAAGCAGGGCATTGGTTTGATTTTGTTTTCGCCTCTTCGCTGTTGTATTTTCCTCTATTTTGGTTTCGTTAATTTTCCTCTGTAACGAAAATTATAACTAAAAATCGATACGAGTTGTTTCAGCAGTTGGCAATCGAATCTAAAAATTAAAATACATCAAGGAAATTATTGCCCCAAATAAAAAAGAAGTGAACACTCTTCCGCATGTAAAATAAAAAATTGCCACTCGTCGATTTGGCATGTTCGGGTCTCGAAAAAATTACTTCCGTTTATCTTCTTTTCCTCCCTCTTTTATTGCCTGAAACGACAATGCGAGATTAATTGGAGATTAAATACGAATAAATAAAAGAAAAACGGGTTGTTACCGATTTTTGGTAGATTGGAGTGAATGTTGGCTATGTGTCTTAGTAGATGATGTTTGTGTTTGAAGTGACGACCGCAGATGTTGCAAAGAAATTGTGGAGTCTGACCGCATTCGTGTTGCTGATGCCTCCATAGATTCTCTTTCCACGCATATCCATTCCCGCAGGATGAACAGATGTGCCGTTTTTTCGTGCAATTCTGAGATTCACCACCAATTACCTGCTGATCAGCTGAAAATTAAAAATTGATTCTAATATGGAAGATTCATTACATTACATAAAGAAAAAAAATGTAAAATTGTGAAACACAGACAGGCAAATGTTTCTTCGTACGCAGCGACAGTTTCATGATTTTTATCTTCAAAAAAAGGTCATCAACGGAAAAGAAAACTCGAGTACGAGACGAAAAACGTCGTTTATTGAAGACTCTGATTAACAAAGTAGACTTCAGGTATTTCAGGGTTCGTAGGTTCGAATCGAATCTATCGGGACTGATAGATTGATATATGATAGATCGGGATTAGTATATCTTCAATTTTCTTTCGCTCTCTCTTGCCTCTTTTTACTCCTTCTTGATTCCCTTTGACTGGTCTGAAAATCCAGAATGATGATCAGTGGCAGTTATTCGATCTTTTCGGCATCGTCTCCGAGGATTGTCAATGAAGACATTGATTTGATCGGTAAAACATGATTTTTTTTTTAATGGCAGAGTGCAGAATTAGATTGTCGTTACCGTTGCCTGTCTGCATAGCGGCGTGATGAACCGTATTGCGATGGTTGATCAAATGATGTTTGTGCACAAATCGACTGTCGCAGATATCGCAAGCGAACTGTGGTTGGCGACCGCACTCCATCTTTTGATGTCTCGATAACGAAGGTTTCCAAGAATACGCTTTACCGCAAGTGGGACACACATGTGGCTTCTTGTTGCTGTGAAACGAGCTGAGATGGCTCACCAGATGATGTTTACGTATGAAGCGCGAGCCGCAAATTTCACAGGCGAATTTGCGGCCTTCGGACAATCGTGAAGAAGTCAAACATCCAAATTCGCAATGTCTGAACAGAGAATTCTGACGATCAAATGTCTGGCCGCAGGTCGAACAGACGTAAGGTTTGTCGTAAAATCCTTCGGACATTTCGATAGCCGGGTTCACGAATACGAATGGACCAACTGAAAGCACAAAAAATGGTATTAAATGTCAACAAGACATCGCTACAATGTATTCTTTCTCTCAAACAAATTAGGGAACAAACAATGGAAAATCAACGATCAATTATCAAAAAATGATTGGCGTAAGCCACGTCTATTAAACGATTTTTATCAATAAATATACAACAAAAATTACTCATCTGTAAATGCATTTAAATAATCGAAGATCAAGAAGAAGTATTGATCGGTACATGTGATTAACTAAATTCGATACACAACGCCATTAACGCGAAACAAAGGTAAAAAAACAATGTTAATCAACGATTGATTAATCGTCCGTTCCGAGTAGCGGATAAATTATGGCGTCACGGGACTTGGCTCGCCGGTGTTCGACGAGGCCATTTCGGCGACCCTTGCCCTCGAAGGATATGCCGAAGTTCTCGCGATTTTGGCCGGGCGACGCGAAGCTCGTGCGCAAACGCGTTTCCGATGTCTCATCAGAGATTCTCTCCAAGAATATCCTTTGCCACAACTCGAACAGGTGTACGGTTTTTCTCTGAATTCCTGCGAACTTCTGCCAACGACCTTCATTATCTTGAACTCGAAGTTACCGGCTGAAAAAATAAAAACGTTATATTCAGTATTTTAATATTTAAACGAAGAATCGGCAACAGTCATACAGAAAATCACACACAAGGGGGATGTCTTCGATAAATTCTTTTTCCATCGGGTCTGCAAACAAATAACAACAATTAATTCTATTGCCATATAAACAAACGGCACCCATGCATCTAACTACACGATTCGACGATATCCTCTTTTCTTTTTTTTTTTCTTTTTTTTTTCTTTTCTTCCTGAAAATATAATAAAAATTGTAATCGATTAATTCACACGGTGACAAACTACGGGAAAGAGACCGGTGAATATTCATAAAAACACGAGAAAATTTTATTGGATTGGACATCTAATAAGGTGGATGATATTACATACAAAAGGTAATTTCTTTTTTATTCCTCCTTCGGGTTCGCAATCGGTGCGTAATCATCATTCCGTGCATTCGAGTAGTTCAGCCACGAAATGATGAATTGTTCGCAGATGATTGTTAAGATTATACTTATGCATGAAACGTTTGCCGCATACCTCGCAAGCGAATTGCGGAGTTTGCCGCATTCGATGCGAAGATCTTTTATGAAGGACTCTCGCCACTTGTAAATTCTGCCGCAATTGTCGCACTCATACTTCCTCCTCCCTTTCCGAAGCCCACGTCTCAAAGTTGCAATGAAAAAATAGATGGAAGTCCCGGCTCCGTGTTAGTAGGAACATATTTTTGTATCGTATCGTGAAAAAAAAAAAAAAAAAAAATTCGACAACATCGTAAACAATTCGTCGATCATATACCGTACCGTAGTATTTCGACAACAAGAAACAGATATAAAAAAAAATAATTACAATTTATTTTCAAAACAATAATCGACAGAATAAACGATATCTTAGTTTGCAAGGATTTTATCGAAAATGAAAAGTGATATTACGTTTTTTTTTGCGTGATTTCGTGACTTTCGCGGCGCGAAGCAAACCTCGAGTGCAAGTTCTTCCGCGATGCCTGATCAAAGATGTTCTCCAAGAAAAGTTTTTTCCGCAACTTGAACAGCTATACGGCTTCTTTTCAAAATCCTGCGAACTTCTCCCAACGATTTTCATTATCTTGAACTCGAAGGCGACGACTGAAAAAAATGAAAATGTTATATCCAGTATTTTAATGTTCAAAAGAAGAAACGTAAAAATCACACAGAGAGTCACACAGAAGGGGGATATCTTCAATTGCAATTCTTTTTCCCGTCGAGTCTGCAAACAGATAACAACAATTAATTTCATTACTATATAAACAAATGAGTCACATGCATCTAACTACACGAGTCGACGATTTATTCTTTCGTCTCTCTCTCTCTCTCTCTTCTTTAATTTCTCTTCGCTTCCTGAAAATATAGTAAAAACTGTAATCGATAGAATCACAACGTACTAATAACAAAAAAATACACCGGTGAACATTCACAGAAACGCAAGAAAATTTAATTGAACTGGAAATTTTATAAGACGCATAATATTCCATACAAAAGGTAACTTCTTTTTTTTATGCCTTCTTCGCGCTCGAGATCAGTGCATAATCATCATTCCGTTTATCGGCGCAACAGCAAGTTGATGAATTGAACTCAGATGCTTGACAAGATGATGCTTGTGCATGAAACGATTGCCGCATATCTCGCAAGCGAATTGAGGAGTTTTGCCGCATTCGACGCGGCGATGTTTAAAGAGGGATTCTCGCCACTTGTAAACTTTGCCGCAATTGTCGCACGGATATTTCCTCTCTCCTTGATGTCCCATCGTCTCTGGCATCTGATGCGACGCTACTTGTTCGTACTGAAGCATGAATCTCGAGACTGCAATAAAAGAAAAGACGCAAACGATTTCGCTTTAGTAAAAACATATTTTTGCATCGTATCGTCATACCAAGAAAAAATACGACAACATTCAGTTCAAAGCATATATAAAGAAACTATGATGTAAACATGGTCCTGAAAAATTCGTCTATCATATACCGTACCTCTGTGTCTCCAACGAAAAATAAATAGGAAAAAAAAAAAAATGGTTTAACAACGATAAAGTACCCAGGAATCGAAAGGGACTCGTAAAAAAAATTATTACAATTTATTTTCAAACGAATAATCGAGAGAATAATCGATATCTTAGAGGGGATTTTGTCGAACGTGGAAAGTAGTATTACATTTTCTTTTTTTTTTTTTCGATCAGTACGCGTTGGGTATATTATTCTTGAACGGACAATACTTTCGCATATGTTCGCTAACGTGATGACGATGTTTGAACATTTTTCCACACTGTGGACACGGAATATTCGGGAGTTTTCCGCACTCGTATTTCACGTGACGATCGAGAGAGCATTTTTGCGTGTACTTTCTTCCGCAATTGCATTGATACTTCCTTCTTGATAAGGCTTTTCTCGAAAGGACACGCAGACGACGAGCCACCGGGGCCGGCTTCGGCGTGTCCAACGGATCCCAATCTGAAACGAATAAGAAGAAAATTATTGTAGAAGTGTTCCAGCGAAACGATTTGTCCCTTCACCGGGATGTAAAGCTGCAAATATGGAACGATAACACTACGAAGAATTGCGACAGAGATTATTGAGGCGATTAATCGTGTAACGATAATCGATTTATTTTTTATGCACCAAACTCAATTGTAGATTAAAGCGAGTAGTGCAAAAAAAAAAAGAAAAGACGGTAACACTTTTTTGATATCGTGCGATAACTCGCGATTGTCGAGTCGCGGAGCAGAATGACAAAATCTTTGGTATCGTTAAATTACAACTAATTTTACATTCGATACAATGTTCGTTATCTTTGGTCCTGTGGTATCGTCGAGAAAATACGCAATAAATTTGTTTCATCTTCGTAGACTTCATCTATATCGTTATAACGTTCATAGACGGCAAATTTTGTTTTTTTCCTCGTGGATTCGTGTGAGTTTTCTCGTGTCTCACCCAATTAGATCGTATTTTCGTTTTGTATTCGCAGTAGTAGCATTTGTACTGAGGTTCCTTGCCGCACTCGTCTCGCTGATGACACTGCAACGAAGTTTTCCACTTGTATCTTCGACCGCATTGTTCGCATCCAAACGGTTTTTCCTGGTAGTGAAGGTAACCTATGGGAAAAAAAGCAGATAGATCTGCGTGAGAACCTCCAGCGATAATCCAGTCAAAGTACAACAGTTGAGAAATTTTTTTTTTTTTTTTTTTTCGAATATAGTTCAACAGGATACAAAATAGTCTGAGCGAAAAAAAGAAGAAAAAATAAAATAAAAGTTTAAGTAGACACGGAATTTCTTTATCAAATGTCGTCATCGTTAACAATATTCTTCACAATCGAAATCGCGCCAGATTCACACTTTGATACTTAACAGTATAATAATAAAAATGTCGATAATGAACGTAATTTTTTAATCGTCACTCGGGGATAAATTAATCGGTACTTTGACCGAGCCACGGCCTGACGCATCCGCGTTTTCTGTGTTGGAGCCATAAATACAACTTATCAGTTGTGAAAGCGCAATCGAGACACTGGTATCCGTAGCCGCACTCGTTGCGCTGATGGCAGCTCAGGGAGAAGATGTGTTTGAATCGTCTTCCACAGTGGCAGCGTATCCATCCTGAAATCAGAGAAAAAAACGTGTCAGTATGATGAAAAACAAAAATATTTATATCTCCGACTGAGATGTATTAGTAGTTTATCTTTCGCAAAAAAAAAAAAGCTCGAAACATGATGAGGGTAAAGCGTAAATTCTAATGACCTCGCTGAACGATTTAATTCATTTCTTTATTATATACTTCTTTTTTTTCTTTTTTTAATCTGCCTCCCGCGTTAACACAACTCTTATTCATTGATACACTCGCAATGTTAATCGTAGTTGGTTATGCGAGAATTACAGAATTAAAAAAAAAAAAACAATTAATCATAAAGAATATAATCGTATTAGCAACTTGATAGTTACAACCCCCGCTATAATTAATCAATATAGATATAGATTTTTTTTTTTTTGTTGTTTTTTTTTTTTCGTTTCACACACGTTATTTTAACGAACAAAACTACGTATGCGCGTTCGTATTATTCAAACCCTTTCATTCCAACTGCATAACCAATGGTACACTCTAATACAGTCTAAACGGCGTTCGTCACTGCCACCAATCAAACAATTCCCATTCTCGTTATTTTTTTTCGGTTTTTTGTTGTTGTTGTTGTTTGTTTTATTATTATTCACATGCTAATGCGTATCTCCAAGAGAAAACCCTTATGAACTAATTATTATCGCAATCTCCTTAAGAGCTAAGGTTGTTGTTGTTCTTCATTTCCGTATAATCAACTTGGTTTGATCATTTTCGCTGTTTAATGCGGATATATAAGTATATTCTGTATATATAATTCATTTGTTTATTCTCTCATTAATGTATATATTTCCAATATACGCTTCTTTTTTTTTTTTTTTTTTTTTTTTCTTTTGTCGTTTTGGCTTCAAAATAATTCTATGTATATAATATGTATAATGTGTGTATATATATTATATATATAATATATATATAGGCATCTCTCGCAATCCAGCTTTCGAAAGCCGGTACGATGACTCGAGTATTGCATAGAACTGGCTTTCCCTCTTCTATTGACGCGAAACATTATAATCAATCGCTCGATTCGTATGAGTCGCAAAAAAAAATTAACAAATTACGTATACAAGTAATGCGCACACGCGACGACCAATAACGAGCCAACGTATGTGGGCTCCATGTATGTTTCTCATTTATGTAATATTACAATATTCAAATATGTCTCACTTCTCGTGTGTGTATCAGTCTTTGTACTACGTACTTGTCGCGTTCGCGTGCAGGTGATTTTTTTCTTCATTTTTTTAAATTTTTTCGCCGTTTTTAATTCATCATTACCTTCAATCGAGTGCAATATTTTTTTGCAAATCACGGATTATTCGATTTTTCTTTGGTTTTCTTGCGAGTTGCGTTATCTGCCCTCTTCTGTGTTTTTTACGCTTTTATTTTTTGCGTAACTTGGAAGACACGTTTTAGCAGCTTTCGCTCCACGCATTGGGTCGATGAGAATGGAAGATATTGAGATATTGCTTCAGCCGTATAACAAACGGACGAGCTGTTTGGAAGTTCAGAGTAAGTTGTGTGTGTTTTTTTTTTTTTTTTTGTGAAACTTCACATCGACCGGAAATATGTCGCGAGAGTCTTCTCTTACAAGTAACTCGATTTCTTTGGCACAGAGAAGTTTATAGAAGTAAAGAGAAGCGCGTGTGACTGTCCTCGTGTGTGTATGTGTCTGTGTGTGTGAATGGCTGCAGCTCGAGTCAGCGTGTGAATAAAAGAAGTGATAATAAGAATACCCCACCGATCGCATCGAGACGCGATCGGTCACAAAACTTTGGTATGTACATTCACGATGTTTCGACAATCAAGAGGATAATTAGAGAAAGCGCAGGCAAGACATTTCGAGAGACTTAGCGTATCGTCGTCGCTCTCGAACGACAGCTATTATGTATATGTGAATCGTGTTTATAGATAGTATATAGTATACCATTAATGAGTGGTAGATAAAAGGTCACGACTAGTTTCATCGAACCGCGGACTCTTCGTCTAATGTAAAATTCGCTAATAGTTTTGTTTTTTTTTTTTTTTTTTTTTTCTCGAATTCGACGAAATTCATTTTTCCTTTTTTTTTTTTTAATTCTTATCCGAAGATATAGTTGATGTTTACGTATTTTTTTTTTGTGTTTAAATAACGTCTAGAGGAAGTAAGAGAGACAGAAGGAGTTTAAAAGTTGTGCACTAATTAACTACGAGGATAAATACGATAGAGAGCGATTTATAGATCAAAGTTTTATCGGTGAACGATACTGAACTGTTGGCCCGATCGTCCCCCGTTGGAAAGTTGACTAGAATAATCATTTATGCAATCAAATATTGTTTCGTATCGAGTTTCAATCGGTTCCAATCCGATAGGATAGATTATTACATTGCAACGTCGACCCAGCCAAGCGTTACTGGCAAATTACGTGGCCTCCTTTGCCTCGTTAGTCGCAGTGAATATTAGCTTACAATTTTACATCGTCGATCTCCAATGATGTGATATATAATAATATAATATATTTGTTTTTGTTTTTTTTTTTTTGGGTTTTTTTTTCTTTTTTCATTCTCGTTATTTAAATATAGTCTCTATTTTTGAATATCTATGCGTTTAGGTTGCACCGTCCAAATCGGCGTTTTTTTTTTTATTTAACGTCGCGGACTAGAAAAACGCATGCGTTTCCGGTCTGACTAGGTTCGCTCCATCTGAAGAAAACGTTCGTTCGATATTCTATTCGAACTATAGATCCTCAAGTTCTAAACTGAGATTCTTACTATTTAATATTTACGTAGTTAATTATTATTCTTTTGTTTTCGTTGCTTTGAGAAATTTGATTTCGGCTACTGGTTGGTTTTATTTTTTTTTTTTTCTTTTTTTTTTTATAAGCGTTGATCTATCAATGTGTTTAATCACAATCGTTTCTTCGTATTTCTTCTATTCTCTGTTCTCATTTCTACAACACGGCCAACAATTGAAGAGCCGGGAACGCAACTGACGCGGTGCGCTCTACCGTCTTCGAAAAATCATCGCACAAAAAAATTCATCACGTATCCTCATTTTATAATTTGTATAAAAATAATTGGGCGTTTTGGCATTAACGGAACGTCGAGGAGTCGGCCGAGGAAGCTTTTTCTAGACGCTCGTCTCGATAGCGCAAATTTTTCAATTTCCTTTTTTTTTTTTTTACTTCCCTTTCGTGGGTATAACTTTATGCTAATTCTCGGCACTCCTCGAGTCCGTACAAATATTTAACAATGTGGTTTTCTTTTTTCCATTTCACACGATCGCGGATTAAAAGGGATCCAACAACTTCTAACTATCGCGCCGACTTTTCGACGTCGCTTACTAAACTTTTCTAAATAATCTTTTTTTTTTCCATTTTTTTTCATTCTTCTTTTTTTTTATACAACGCTTCGTTCTTCCCTAACTCTCTCACTGATCTACGTGCACGTTCCTCGTGTCGAACGCGATGCTGACTAACAATATCGTATTTTTAATTATAATCGATCGAAGACACCTTGAACACGGGTCTCGCTAAATTGCAACGAAAAAGAGATTCGACTCTGTATAATTTCTTTGTTTTTTTTTTTCTCGTATTACTCTACAATTATAAAAACGAAGTGGCTACAAGCAACAAGACGTTGGTGTTCGTTTATGATAAAATATTGTCATGGATACGCGTCGCGTCGTGTCTCACCGGAGACGCATTAGAGATCAAATCTCTCTCTTTTTTTTTTTTTTCACCCCTTTCGGTCCGAAATACACTACAGCGAAATATTAGCGACCCTTGTGTATATCTCGTATATCGTCGGTAACAATAATTTTTCGCTTTCGGGCGATCAACGAACAAAACAATCGGCGCTTCCGAATTCACCTGGAAGTAAACCTCGCAATATACTTTGTTTCTCACGCGTGAGCAACGAATATAATAACTGAAAAAAAAAAAAAAAAAAAAAAAAAATATTAATATTGGCACATCTTATGCGAAGAATTCTGAGTAGAAATAACAAAAAAATGTCCACCGCCGCTCGGGATACTCTACCGGCAACAATAAACAAGCGGCAAGAATACGCGGCTAAGTGGCTCGTTTCGTCGTTGCAAGACAAATGAAAGAAAAGAAAATATATATATATATATATAAAGAAAGCAAAAAAATAACAATATACCATAAAATTCATCGGTAAATCTGGTACCTTAGAATTGTGAAAATATAGAAACGTATCTTTGGCACGTTACGCTTGAATTGCGTTGCGTAGAAAAAAGAAAAAAAAAAAAACAATTATCGTGAGCCAATTGAAGCCTTAAAAATGTTGGTAACTCGGTGCTCGATGTCGAGATCGGTTTTAGGCTCGTTGATTGACCGTAGTCGTCGAAGGTTCAACGTGACGATGATTTATGTGAGCCTTCAGATTTCTCTCGTATTTCGAACTGAAGGCGCAATGTGGACAGCTGAACGATGGAGCTTTTCCGCACTCGTACAGTAAATGTCTCTTCAGGATGTACGCATTCTTGTAGGACTTGCCGCAACGGGAACAGTCGTGACGTCGATCGTGAGCGGAAATGGTCAAAGGCCTATTGTTGTTGCGTCCGACGTGTCTGGCCGGACAATGAAGACGCGCTCGACGCTGCGGTGCCAGAGGTGCTGGAACTTCGCTGGAACTTCGTTGCCCTCGTCTCGTACCTTCGGACCTCCATCCGAGGCTCGCGAAGAATCCTGAAAGCGTGAAAGCACAGTGCGAAACGTGTCGTTAGTAAAACCACGGGAATCCAACATTGAAGCGTTTTCACGAGTCGAGGAGTTTTTTTTTTAATCGGGTCTCCGTTCGCTTCTTTTTTTCTTTTCATTTTTTGTTTTTTTTTTTGTTCAACGGCGCGGGCCATGCCAAACAATCAAGTCTCAAGCTAACAACAACGAGCAAATGAGGGGGGGGGGGGGGAGTTTTTGTGGCGATGATTGATGATGAACTTTCGAACGGGAATACACTATTTTTTGGAACGTGGTGATTGGTGATTATACAATTATAGACGACTATTGTGAGTAGACCTTTTTTTTCTTCTTCTTCTTCTTCATCGTCTTCTCGATTTAATTGTATCCATTCCAGAAATTTTTCATACTCTTCGCGGATATTCGATGTCCTCAATGTCCCCGACGGTGGCCTGAAACTCAAAATCCAATTTTATTAGCGCATTGATAATTGAGAAAATGTAATGAATTTCTTCCGGATTTCTTCTTTTTACAGTTTATGATCTTCAATTGTTGTTGCGATGCCTCCCGGAACACCTACAAAAGAAAAATATTGTGTTAGTATAGAGAAGGTATAATTATTTAATGCGCCCGTGAACCTGTGAAGAAAATACACGTAGTTATTCATTTTTTACCTATTAGTCGGTGCGATTAGTAATCTTCTTCTTTCCACGGCGATTCTTTAGGCCGTCTGTAAGAATATTTCTTCGAGAATATAGTTACGTGAGAAAGGCACAAAATAAAGATTTTTAACGACGATTGCCTTTCTAGACTTTATTTTGCTCTAAATCCAATACAAGGCTTTCTACAAATTGACAAAAAAAAAAAATAGAATGGGTAAAAAGATTCAAGCATTGTTTGTTTTTTTTTTTTTTTTTGGAATGTTCGAAAGAATCGAAACGATACGTTCGTTAATGTTTTTCACTCTGCCATTAGATAGATTAAAAAAAAAACACAGAAGAACAGAACAGAGGAAAACGCGAACCGGAGGCAGACGTGTGATTCGTACCGTCGCGAGACTCGACCGATTTCACATCCATTTGGATCATCTCGAGCCTCGCGCGAATAACGATCAGCGCCGAAGCTTTTTGTCCACCATTTGGAAAAAAAAAAAAAAAATTTCTAAGCAAGCGACCGTTTCTCTCGGATACAATAAAAGCCAATATTATAATGAAGCCGCATATGTTTCGTAGACGTGTAATGTGTGACTTCTTTCTCGCAATATAATAGCATAATGGAATACAATTTCGTGTTTATTTTGTCTGAGCGTCAGTTTTGGTTTTTTCCGTGTTTAAGTGTGTATCGTGTATCGTGTGGCAAAAATTAAAAAAGTATCTAGAAAGATTATTCGTTATGATAGCATAATCGTTAATAATTGTTGTTCTCTAAATAATTATTAATATAAAAATGGAGACAAAAAAAAATCGTTCGTTGGCAAATACATGGCGAAAAGAATTATTATGATTACAAGTTATTTTTTGTGTTTGAGGCGCTGAGCGGAGTTTGAGTTCGAGTTTCATTTTTTTTTGTTTTGCATGCTTTCTGTACAGTCGATTAATACGATGATAAAGGGGGGGAGGGAAGTTGTACTAAGTGTATCGTGCTTAAGGCGGCACGACGAAAGATCGCTTCGTTTCGTCGATCGATATATTGCCGTGTGTTCGATGCTCGCTCATCCGATTGGAATCGATCTTTCGCCCACCATTTCTTAGAGCGCTCACCGTGGGAACGTCGATGTAGCTATGATTATAATGATAATTGTACGGATTAAACAACGAAGAAAAAAAAATGAAAAAAAAAAAAAAATTATACAAACAATAGTTCGAAGAAGCGGGAGTATATACGGAACTCACTCGTAGGATTACAAAGAGAAATAAATAACCGGTGGAATAATACAGGAATCACAATTGCAAGGCGGCGAGAGTAAGGAATGGATGATATGCGGACAGTGAGAAAGAAAAAAAAATTAATAGTTATTAACAATAACGTAATGGATAATAAAAAAATTAAAAAAACAAAAAACAAAAACAGGTGAGAGGAGAGAGATAGATCCGTGCGGATCATTGGCAGTATAGCGAGTCGTCGAGATTACTGTTCTTTGTTCGGCGTAAATAAATAATTTCTAAAAAAATATCACTGGTCTCGAGATGTGCACCGGGTATCGGGTCACGCAGTAAATTAAACAGACAGTACGATTTCTCAATCCGAATTTTCCCTCTCGGAGTCAAAATGAAAAAAATATAATCACCGGTTTTTTATTTTTTTTTTTTTTGTAATTGCACCATTGGACACTTGAAAATTCTTCTTCCAGTTTTTTTTAGCCCCTCGTACTATATAAAGACATTACAAACGAAAAAATGTATATTCAGAATTTTTCGACATTTCGAATGTAAAATGGCACAGCCGAGCGAGCGATTAATACCGAAAACCAGTTCGGGGCTTTTCTCGCTGTGATAATTATTTGTCGATCCGGATCTACCGGTATAAATTTATGTTTAACGTTTTATCAAAACGAACACAATCGCGAAGACGATCGTAAAAGATTTTTTTGTTTTCAACAATTGCACGTGTTACGGGGCTTAATGTTCTTGTATTCAAGAATAGATCTTTCGTTCAAGTGTCCGATTTTTTTTTTTATATAATTTTCAATAATGACCGAGAGTCCGCCGAGTCCTCGTACTCTCTGATGATTTTACCCGGTTTCATTAATACCGTAAAAAATCCGTTCACGCGCCCAGCGCCTCTTATTTTTCATTTCATTTTTTTTTTTTTTTTTTTTTTCATCGTCATCTTTCTAGCCTATTATCTAAATCGTACTTGAAGGCACTTAACACAAGGCTCTCTCGGTTTACAAACCTACTTGTTTTTTCAACTCACTCTCGCTCTGTTTTGTCGATCTCGTACTTTTGTTTTTCTTTTCTTTTTTTTTTTTCGTTTATCTCATAAAGTGTTTTTTCTTTCGCTTTTATGCTTAATTGTTGGATATTTTTACGTTTTGCGTTAAAATCTAATATACTTATCAGGGAGGTGCTGCTTGGGGGGGAAAAGGGGGGGCGGGGGGGACAAACGCTGTGGCCCCGTGTTTGCTTCGACGTGGTGGTTTCTCACGATATACGCGCCCTTCTCGTCTCAACTATTATACTATTATATTTGTTTCTCTTATTAAATGTAATAGCTTTCTTTTGAGACTTGTGACCCGAATCATCGAATTGCTTCACTGATAAATCATATTATCGTGCGAATTTGCTGCCGATAAATTATTATTGGAATTGGTCGAGTTTTTCGTCAATATTCAAAACCTCGCCAGCTATTTCTTCATCGCGTGTATTATTTTTCGTCGATTCGGGACACGTTTGTCGCGTACAAAGATTTTACAAATACACCGATACACAACATTTTTCTTCTTATTTTTTTGTTTTTTTTTGTTTTGTTTCGTTTCTCGCATTATTTTTAATATCGGTTGTTGTGTGTAGTAGTTGTGTGAATTCGTTGGACGATCAAATGCCGGATAAAAATTATAAAATAATGTCTATGTTCCCATTTGTTCGTCATCGTGAAAAAGCTTTTCATTCTTAACCGCCTCCATATCTCCGCCAATATAATATATAGAATATAATATCTTATATCGTAGATTTTTTTTTGCTTCTCCATTCGTTTATCTTCGATTCGTCGCCTCGTTTACAGTTCACATCTCACAATCGCTCTCGTCAGAGACGAATCTTATTCATTCCCGATTTTAACAAAAAAAAAGGCTCACCGCTCGCAGTTTGGCCGAATCATACAAAAGGTTTTTTTAGTAAAATTGTATATATATATATATATATATGGATGTATATATATACTTAGAGCAAATTTAATAATTTCTTTTCTTCTCTCTGTAATTTGTTCGTTCGCGCATGCAACAATTTCTCAATCACGCCCTTATCATTTTCCTTATTCCTAAACCAACATTTCGCTTCCTTTCCTTTCACTCTCCCCGTTCTGAACTGGGAACGCTATAATTGAATTTATTCGCTGTTGTTTTTTTTTTTTTTTTTTTTTTTCTCTTCACAATATAATATAGAGATATATAATATGTATCATACAAAAAATAAAGCAGTGTACTTTCTAAATACCTGGATGGCATGTACGTAACATTCGTGTCGTCGTCAATTTCATAATTTCTTTCTGTCTGCACGATTTTTTTTTTTCCTTTTTTTTTTCTTTTTCTTAAACCTCAAAATTTTTAGCTCTCCCCTCTCTTCGCGAAACAAATTTAGCGTCTAAATATCACGATGTATACGTTGTGTCGTAAGGAACACAACTGAGGCGTCTACGATAATTATACGATTATCTCATAATCCAAAGAGAAAACAAAAAAAAAATATATAAATTGATTGCAGTTTCGAATGACTCGTCTTCCATTCGATCGAGTTTATCTAGATACGAAATATAGTACGCGCTCGCGCCTAAAATTAAGAGAAAAAAAAGAGAATATCCATCAAACACCGCCCTCCACTGGGAGTAATTTATATGCTTTTTTTTTTTTCAATGCGTCTTGCCTCGCACGTTTACGTCTACGAAATTTTAACTTTTTTTATAACATAGTCGTTTTGTCGATTTTTTTGTTTTTTTTTTTTTGGTTTTTTTTTTTTTTTTTTTTTTTCGGTTAGAATTCTTTTTCATATCCGAAACCTTCACCACAAGAAACAAAAGAAACAAAAATTTAGTTTTGTTAACGACGCGCCCAAAATTTGGCGATCGGCCAGGCCACATTATAATTTATCATCTAATTATAAACATAATTCAATATTAATAAGCCCGATTATATGCGCACAGAAGAAAAGCTACGATAGTTTATGTAGGCCAATCGTAAAAGGCGTTTTGCGAAACGTAGAAATAATTTACGCTTGTTAATATGTTCATATCTTCGTATATAATAATTTTTGTATTTTTTTTTTTTTTTTTTCTTGCGTTTTTGTTTTGTTATTTTTTCCATCATCGAATTAATATATTCTTTTGATCTCTTGACTCGCGAGTCTTATTTTTTTTTTTTTTTTTTTTTCTCTATCTTCGCTATACTTTTCACACTAACCTCCGATACTGGCGTTATCGCGATATATCTCGTATTTTAGATTCCAAAAGGCACATGTAGACGAAAAATTCGTCGTCCCGATCGACCGAATGCGCGCTTGCGAAAGTTGAGAGTTTACGCGATTTATTCGTTCAGAGAAATTTCATCTCTCAATTGCCGAAAAAAAAAGAGGAACAAGAATGAAAACGAAAAAAACGCCCGATTCTCGTTCGAGCGCTAACGTCAATAGTGGCGAAAAAATAATAAAAAAAAAAAATTAAAACATCCAATACCTATGCCAAAAAAATAAAAAATCCTCAATATCAATCAATTATATATCCACGTAGATATATTACGTACACCTATCTATATATCATACGACTATACATAAAGCCGATTTAAAAAAATCCAATTAAATCCCAATTAGCAAAGTGAACATTAATAAGAAACAAAAAAAAAAAGATTATATAGCGATCCAGTCGAGCGCTAATCAAATATCCCCGCATTCTCGATTGCGTCGGAAGATTTTTATTGTTTTTTTTTAACCCGAATCACGTCTCGCGCGCGGGGCGACGTCGTCCAGTTTTTTTCTTCTCCCCCCTCCCCTCGCTATTTTGATTACCGTTGATGATTATCGTTCGGGAAAGCCCTTCTTGACCGAGCATCCGCACGTCGTAAGAAACTTAGCATTGGCACAGCGAAAAAAAGTGCGATTTCTATCGTTATTAAGAAAACAAAAAGAAAAATGAGAGACAAGAGGCTCAATTGGAAGTCGATCCATGTGATAATTTGATACGAAAGAGTTTATAAGTGATGTCTACCGTTGTTGAATAATTCGCGACGAGTATCCCATCTGTGTGATAAAAAAAAAAAAAGAAAAAAGCCTATTTCTCTTTCTTACTGCCATTTTTCGATCGTTAACGTGACATTCGTTCGGCTCGGCTCGACCAACTGTTTTTTTTTTTTTTTTTTTCTCAAAAACTAAGGCGCATTTAGAAAGATGGATATATCTTAGCCTATCTGTAGCTTAAATCCCTAATAATAATCTAATAATCTCCATTGATGACGACAAATGGACGAGCGAAAGATCGGTCGATAGTTCCGATGATATTCCGAATGAAAGATCGATACTTCGCTCCCGTTGTCGCCACGTATCAAGGCCTCGTGAGGCAGTATTATCAATTATCATCCGAATAGCTAATAATATGTATATAAAGTCGACCAATCAACGCTTTTCTCTTTATCTCAATTAACATTATCACCCTAAATCGTTACGCGTTATATTTATAAACTACGTGTGTCATCATCATCATCATCATCATCATCAATTATCATCATCATCGTCGTCTCATTAAATCTTAAAATTCATTCATCGAATCCTTATATCAATTCATTATTATCTACTTATACGCCTACAATTGTTGTTTCTCATCGGTTCGCTCGTTTTTTTTTTTTTGTTGTTGTTTTTCATTTCTCAAAATCGTCAGAAAAATTCTGACGAACGAGTAAAAAAGAAAAGCGAACGCGAGATGCTTTGCGACGTTAAAATTAATTTTTTTTTTTTTCATTTTTTTTTGTTTGTTTTTGAGATATTCACGATTTTCCGGATAAAGAAACGTCGCTCTTGCATCTGTTGGCTTCGCTTGTTCTTTTTTTTTTTTTTTTTAACGCCGCTCCTTTAACGAGCTCGGCACTCTTTTCTCTTTTGTTTTGTTCGTGTACACGCTCATAGTGCGACTATATGCTGAGGCTACGAGAATCCGCAGTTGTTTCGCAATCGATTGGCTCTTCTCTCAAGCGCGCGAGTGACTTCAATTTTTATATATATATATATATTTTTTTTTTTTTTTTTTTTTTTTTTTTACAAAAGAAATAAAGATTTGAATGAGGTTCTCTATTTAAACCTGAGAATAAATTCATCAATGGACCACTCTTATTCTAACAAGGCCGCTTAGGATATACGAGTCATCTCGAGTTCGTGAACCCTCTCCTCATCGTCGCTCCTCTCCCTTCTCTCGAGATCTGTGCTGTGACGAAAGTCGCTCATAAAAATTCTTGCGCGAAGAATAAATCGATTGCGTAAGATCTACGATTAAATCGTACCAGAGGGGGGGTGGGGGGGGACCTATCAAAAATTAAAATCTATTCTCTCCGCGTTCATGCTTTCTCTTACCGTTTATACGTGTATGAGTTATGTAATAGTTTTAGTTTAGCTTGTCTCATAAATATTGTCTACGGTATGGAAAGTTGGACGGCCGTGACGCGCGGATTGGCGTGGCGTAGGAATATGGGACTGTTTCGTATCCAATCTTTTCTTCCCATCGTCTATTTCGTGTTTTCCGGTTTTTTTCATTTTTCTTGTCTTTTTTTTGTTTTTCTTGTTTTTTTTTTTCGTTAGTCAGCCGTTAAATAGGAAATAGCCGAGTACCATTCGATTCGATCGCGATATATCTCGTAGCTTAACGTCTAAGGACGCGATAATCGCTAATACTTGATGGTGCTCCGTGGCGCATTGCTGCTGGGCACGTGGCACTTTTTACTTTGATTGATCCTCCCCCACGTTTCGGGAGGCGCGCATTTGTATACCGGGTTTTTAAGGAATATAGGAAGAATATTCTATATATATATATGTGTTATCTATATATAGTATATGTTTGTATACAAAAAAAAGGACATATAAGAAACAGACACACACAGGAACGACAGTTTGACAAAGTTAGTTTATATTACCGTTCACGAATCTATCGGTACTCGGCAAATTGGCTCTCTTAATTGCTTCTCTGTTCTCACGATCGTTCGACTTGGCACAACGCGTTTTTTTAAACACTATTTACGTTTTTTTCATTTTTCTTTTTTTTTTTACCTATATTCGTATACGAGTAAAATTATTTTTAAACATTAAAAAAAAAAAGGAAGAGTATAAAAAAAGACGTACAAGTAGGTGGTAGTTATAAGAGACGAATAAAAAAAAAAAAAAGTAATAAACAAAGAATCAGAATAGGAAAAAGCCTCAAGAGAGGCGCTTAATAAAAAAAATTGGGGAGGAAGGGGGACTCATTAATTAATAATATATTATTATACTTAAATGCATTGTAGGAATCTGCGGTTACTTCTGGCAGTCTGTTTGATCGCAAAGCACGTTATGGCTCGGCGCGGCTCACGAGAGTTTATATACGTTTGCTTGTACGTTAATTGTTACTTCTGAGTGTCTCTGTGTAATGTTAACGATAATAATAATAGTAGGCTTCTTTTTTTAATTACTCTCCTAGGATGAAGGGAAGGCGGGGCTCGTGGAGTGACTGACTAAATATATTTATACGTATGGAAGTCAAAGTATTTGGCGATGAGAATGATATTCGATATGAGAATTCGGAATGAACATATTTTGTTCGTGTGTACGTTTCGTGTATATATGCTTTCATCCGGTCTGAATAGAACGTGTGCTCGATGTGTGTCGATGTGTATGTGTGCTTAATAATTCGCGATAGTGCCAAGTCGACGACGTTTCATCGAAAACAAAAAAAAGTTGCATGACGTATTGTTTTGTTTTTTTTTTTTGACGATCTCTCGTCAAATTGCTTGATTCTCTTTAATTTTAATATCTTTTTGCTTTTTCATCAAGTCCCAGTTGAGCCACACGCGCACGGCAACGTCCGTTTAAAAATATGGAACCAGTGTGACCAGAATGGTTGCTATGGAAGAGCTCCGGTTTTCCGGACGGTCTCAGTCTCGCTCGGGGTTGTCTGCTCGTTCATTTATTAATCATTATATAGTAATTTTTTTTTTAACATGTTTTGCTTCACCGATTTTTAGCTTCGACACGAATATGGCAAGTTCTACGAACACCAAAGATATTCGGTACCAAAATGGCTGCCATAACAATAACGAGAGACTCGTCGTCATCCCTATGCGAAACAGGATTAACGAGGGTCTCACCACAAAATTTTTTTTGTCTCACAAAATAATATTCTAAACTCTAACGATAATTTCAACGTCACCGGTCAATGCGAATAAAACAATATTTTTTAATTTTTTTTTTTTTTAACATCATAACATTCGATTTGATCGAAAAATATTTTTTTTAAATTCAGATTCTGGGGGATCGATACCGAATAAAATTCCGAACGAATGCCAACGCAACGTTAATCGATGTTATGCCGAATTTCCATCGTTGCGACGGATAAAAATTGTCATAACACAGGTTAACATTGCGTTTGACTTCGTTCGGGATACGACCCCTTGTGTCCGAAACTCATGCGAGGAGGCAAAAAGCTGCGCGATTGATATATTACGCTCGTTACACAAATAGTTTTTAACCATTCGCGATAACTAGCTGATGCATCACCGTGTGTCTCTCGCCAAAAAGAAAAGAAAAAAAAAAAAAAAACACGTTTTTATACTTATATAATTCTTCGATTCTTAAATTCTAGTAGTACGTACGGGAAGCCCGGTAGATGCAAGGGCCAACACGAGTTATTATTTAAACGAGTTGTCTCATCTTTTCGTTTTTTTTTTTTTTTTTTTTTTTTTTCAACAATCATCATCTCGATAATCGCTTCGTCGCAGACGGCCCCGAGCCAGAGATCGACGCGTTTTCTCTCGTTTCATCGGTATCTCGATACGCGAAACACCATAATTAACAAAAATAATATTAATAATAATAAGGCTCGAAATGCGAAATCCTAAAATGAAAACGGGACATCCATGCTGCTGCTTACATGTCTTCACCTCAATCCTCATTGACTTCTGCGCGTCGTACACCAGCGACGTAACTCCCTCGTCATCTTCTTCCTCTTCTTCTTCTATTTCTTCGTCACCGCGATAGCTTTCTCTTATTTTCTCACCCTCCCGTCCTCTTCGACCCTTTGTGTATGTGTGTCTCTTTTTTTTTTTTTTTTTCGTAAATCCACAACCACCCGAGACATCGCGGGCACGCGGCAAACGACGCGCGAAACAATAGTCGCTAATATTTGTAAAAAAACTATCTTGGCGTTTTGTCTTTTTTTTTTTTTGTTTCGTCCGCAGGATGTACCATTTGATATTGGAGTGTTTGTGTATGTTGTGTATGTCTTTCATCGTACGTTTGTCGCTTTGTGTTATTTTTTTGTTTTTTTTTTTGTGTGGTACGATCGAAGTTTCTTTTTTTTTTTTTTTTGCGTGTGATTTCGCGCGACGTCGTCATCAGCAGCAGGACACATAGTGCGGAATGGCGCAAGTCTCGAAGACGAAACAAACGCTCAAAGTCCAGGACCGGAAGACCAGCCACCAGCCTAGACGAGCTCCTGCTTGAAGATCTTTTCCTTGTGCATGCGCTCCATGTGCCGGGCGATGTGCATCTTTTGTTTCGCTCTGTAAACACAATGGGGACATTGGAATTGTGGCTCCTTGCCGCATTCCCACTTCTGATGATTCCTCAGGCTGCTCTTAAGCTTGTAAACCCTGCCGCAAGCAGGACAGTTGAAACCCTCGGGATTCGATGAACCGCTTCCGAAGCCTTTGCCAAGACTCGAACCCGAACGCCACATGATCGATGGAACGCTCCAGCGCTGCCACGCCGCCGCCCACTTTAGCCCCGTGATGCTCAGGTCTTCCGCTGGAACATAGGGTTTTTGCATTTATTGGCATAGGACATTATCGACATTGTAATAAAAAAAAAAAAATTAAATTAAAAAAATAAAACAAAAAAATTCTACGAAAATTCGTACTCTTGGTAGATTCGTTCACCTTTTCATATTTCCTCTCTTTCTCTCTCGGCCTCGAGATCATTCCAAGTACGAATTTATTATAAACAGATGCGTGTGTGTGATTTTTTTTTTGTTTGTGTGCGTCTATGTTTTTCTTACGACCGTTTTTTTTTTATCAATCTCAATTAATCCTTAACTTCTGAGCCCCCAAGCAGCTAGCTATGAGTGTATGTGTGTTTGTGTGCATTTTTTTTAATAAACATAAATTAATTGTTTTTTCATTTCACTCGGTGCGGTAATGGATGTTTTACGCACGCTTCGCGTGGGTAAAACCCCCATTTTCACACGATGTAACGTAAAATTTTGTACGATATTTTATTTTGAATATAATTTTTTATTTTTTTTGCTCGAATTTCGTTTTAATTCGTGTGTATCAATTACGGAAGAGGCGAAACTCGCGCAAGCGATGAAAATCGTGGTATTTTTTTTTTTGTTGCTCTATATACAAGGTTTTTGAAAGTTAGTGCGCATGCTACTTGTCCCAATAATGAGTAGAGATTTTTTTTTGTAGAGGCATAGTAGTGCGAGAGATAGAGAGGATTTGAGGATATGAAGAAATTTCAGAGAGAGTCTCTCGGGTTCGGGATAAAGGGTAATTCTTTTTTTTTTTTTTTTCTTTTTTCTTTTTAACAAGTTCCTTGAGTCACTGACGAAGGTATCAAGAAATCCAAGAAATCGTTGTATATCTAGAAAGATAGAGGATAGTGAGAGATATTTCAGCAGCAATATAGTGAGAGTAGCTTCAGATAGATCGACGACGGGCAATTCACTTATGCAACTATAATTTATATCGGGATGATCCGGTGGGGATAAGGATGATTGTTTACTTATCGAAGATTTATTGTCAAATGATAGTTATCTTACGTAGATTCGCCTTAAAAACTAAAACTCTTGATAATTGCTGAAAAAAGAAAAAATGAGATTCGTTATTGAATCGTTCGCGAGTTCACGATTTCAGCTGAATACTTCTCTCATCGCGGCAGCTTCTTCATTTTCTTCTGTCTCTTCTATCCGCGTGAAGATCATTGTCGTCGGTGGCTGCGAATTCGTCTACTTCTCGATGATCAAAGTCTTCTTGATTCCCCGACTCCTCTAGCGCCGGATGAAAACCTGAAAATGAGATAAAATTTAAGATATGTTCCACCAGACAATTGTTAACCTTTTGACGATGTTTCACTGCTCGAGGATCTTCCACTGCCATTGACGAGACGAGAAATACTTACTGCCCATTTTTTTCTTTTTTTCAAAAAGTATTTATGATTTATTGTACGAGTTACTATTTACAGGTAGTCTCTCGGAATTAAATAGGAAACTAGAAGCGACTTAATTTGTAAGGACACAGATTCATATCAGATTAAACCTTTCGTTTGCCTTGTTAACAACTAATTAAGAAAAAAAAAATACATTTATCTATATGTGATTTATAAGGCACTTATGGATAACTCGTAATCATTTGGTCGACTTGATTATATGAAATATTAATTCTAGCGATTTGAATTCAGGCAATCAAATTACACCTAATAGGATTTTCAAAAAGCGATTAATGTCAGCGTCGAGAGTCTAACGATCTCGAAGATCAAAAGTCATCGTCGCAGATAAATACAACAAAAAAAACAGTCCATGTATTCTCTTTTTTTTTTCAGTTGTACTCCAGTTTTGGCGTATAGGCAATCAAGTCGTTCTCTATATCACCAATTTTGTCGCGATGCTGTCGCCTTATGTGTCTCAACCAGTGTGGTTTGCGTTTGCAACGTTGAGGACAGAAGGGACACTGAAAGAGTGGCTCCTTTCCGCATTCCCAGCGCAAATGGCGTTGCAACGAATCTTTTCTCATGTAAGAACGCGCGCATTTGCTGCACGTGAATTGTCCCGACGACGTTTTTTTACCCGAAAAATTGGCTTTCGGTATCTTCAGCTCGGCAAAACCGCTGTTGTCGAACTTGAGCGCCTGCATCGGCAAATCGGCGCTTTCCTCTCCCGAATTGTAATCTGAAAAGTGGAAAAATTCAAAGCTTTAACAGTGTTCGACTACCGTACCCCCCGACCCCTGTTGCCCCGAAAAATTGTCCACCACCACTGAATATATGTCACTGATGCACTCAACTTTCCTCCCCCGTTCTCGGACGTGTGCGCGTGCAGAGGATTACAGAGTTCGATCGTAATTGTATTTTTTACCCCACAGCTTGCAAAAAAAATACTCAATTCGGGAAAAAAAAAATCTCAGATAAGATTCCAGGAAAAAAAAAACAGATGGAAAGATAGAGATTAGGTTCTCGACGAAAGTTCAATCTCAGAAGATCATGAAAAATGCAACTATTACTATTTTTTTCGAGGTGCAATTAGTAAAAAAAAAAAAAAAAACTATAATGCGATGTGCAGCAAGTTAATCGAAGATATTTTTTCTCGTGTAAAGAATCGCAGATTTATTGAGAAGAAAAGAAAAAAAAAAATTCCAATTGCTTTTTCATACTTCGTTCCGAATGCCCGATCGGATTATTTGTGTTTGCAATTAAAGTGCCGACGAAGATTGCTTTTTCTCAAAGTTTTATACGGACACATTGTACACGCGAATCTTGGATTTCGATTACAGTCCATAGTCCGATGAAATCTCAAAGCGTCCCGGCTGTTGTAAACCCTCGGACAGTCGCAACAAGGGAATACCCTCCTCTTGACGCGTCGAGGACGGACGCACCATGTCGGATCTGAAATCAATAAACGCGATTAATTTCAAATTCGAATCTGTAGAAATTTCGTCGAAAATCGACAAGTTTCCTTCGGGGCTTTTCTATCAACAACGCTATAATTTCCACGCAAGACAAACAGTTTATTCGTGGTACACAGACATTCGGAGATTTGTATGTGGGATTGTGAAAAAAAAAAAAAAGAGAAAAATCGTATGGATTCACAGAAGAGGATCTCTCACATGGCGAAGCATGTGACGCTGAAGGCTCGTGCGTCTAACGGATCTGTAGGTACAGTAGTCGCAGACGAATCTCGGCTTCCGATTGCACTCGACGCGCCGATGAAATCTCAAAGCGTCCGCTGAGCCGTAACGCTTTGGACAAGTATCGCACGGAAACGCCTTCCTCTTGGCGCGACGAGTAACGACGCTGCCGTATCTGCCTGAAACCAAATAAATGAGATTCATTGTGTAGTCGGCGAATCAGCACGAGATACGACGATTACAGAAGGAACAGTTTGTGTCGCGTCTTCGTTTTTGAGTTTCTTTTTCTTGTTTAACGAAAAAACGCTGTCTCTGCGAAGGTAGACGTTTATTCGAAGTACAATAGTCTCAATGAGTTCGTCGAGGAATTAATAAGTGCAAAAACGTCGAGATTCATGCGTGAATAATGGGGGGAAGTGTAAGTTGGACGTTAAAGAAGAGGATCTCTCGTGTGTCTAAGCATGTGACGCTGAAGGCTCGTCCGTCTGACGGATCTGTAGGTACAATAGTCACAGGAAAAACGGGGCTCCCGGTTACACTCGATCTTCTGATGAAACTTGAGAGCCGGAAGTGTGCTGTAAGTCCGCGGACAGGCGTGACACGTAAACTCCTTGCGAAATCCCGACTCGAAGGTCGGTGTGCTCTCAAATTTGAACCATTTGCCTGAAAGAAGATAAAATCCGCTATGTTAAAATTTCACACACAATTTTTTCATAAAAAAAAAAAAAAAAAATTCCGACCATGCGACATCAAAATACCTAAATTCGTAGGATTTCTTTGTCGTTCAAATAGCGGGTACGAAAAAAAAAGGACAATGATATCGTTACAGTGTATTAACAGGAATGACATCTCGAAGGAAATTCGGCACAATCGTTGCTTTTATTCTATATAAATATCAGCGATCAAAATTCGATCAAACTTCGTATACGTTTTTTTTTTTTTTTTTTTTTTTTTTTTTTAATACGCTTGGAAGTTAACAGATTCGTCGGACCGATTCGTTAAACTTAATCTTTAGTGTATAAAATAAAAGAAATCCTCGAAAAGACGATACAAACTATTGTTCAGTATATTAGTCGCTTCCGACGACGGATTCGAATGAATTTCGTACGTGCGATCGGATAATAAATACTATTTAGGTTGGGGACACGGATAGAGAGCGGTTCAACGAGTAATTCGAGATATTTTTGAGGCGCACGAGAATCCGCGATTCGTATCAATGTCTTTTTCGGAAGTACAGTGGGACCTCTGTTTTCATAACTTCGCTTAACACAACTGAATTTCCCCTATTGTCCGTTTACCCCACTGCAAGAGCTGCGCACACGCTGAGTCCCGCTATAGTTCTGTATCTACGGGTGCGTATACCCCTCGTTGCCTCTACTGGTAGCGACTCTGAGGGACTGTAGAAGACATCGAGAATAGCGAAGGTGTCCGGTCCCGTCGAGTTAAGAAAACAGGGATTGTACTGTATAGTGAAACATTCGAAAAATAAATGTTCTGCCGGATTTAGCACATTCGCAAAACATTCGTCGACTTCCATTCGCAATGAAATAATAAAAATAAAAATACACAACTTCCGATTAAAGAAGAAAAAGCACACATTCGTCAGTTCGATCGATTTCCCGATCAGAAAGTAAACAAATTGTGAAATTTTTTCTCGTGTTCGGCAAGTTTGTCGCGTCTATAAAATTTTTTCGGGCAAAGAACACAGTGATACTTGGGCTCTTCGACGTGTAGCTTCATGTGAGCGGCGAGATTGTGTTTGTAAGTGAAACGTCCGAGACATATACGACACTGATAATTCGGCGCTTTGCCGCACTCCATACGAAGATGACGTTTCAGACAGGATGCACGCATGTAGAAACGATTGCAATTCGGGCACTTGAACGACGATTGACCACGAGCCGTTCGAACCGGTTGAAATATGTTTGGATTTGAAGTTCGCGAACTCGTTTGCGTTCCCTCGTAGAATTCCATTCCAGAATCGTGTCCCGACGGCCGCCCGAGTGTCGATTGATGATGAGCCCAGAGATCTGAAAGTAAAGATAATTATGAAACAATTGTTCCCAACTGCTAAACCATCGCAGTCCTAAACGATACTCGCCAACATCTTCTATTATCGCGAGGATTAATGGGACAACTTGTGATATTCGATTTTTTGGTATTAAAACAAAAAAAACTTAATTAGTCTATTTCTCTTCCTACGTCGCAATGAAGATATATCGATTCTTCATTACAATTTATTTACATTGAATTTGCCGTGATATCCCGAATAAATTTTCAATCGTAAGTTTTATGAAACTATTATATTCGGTGCTCAGAAAAAAAATGTCAACAAATCCGAGAACCCGACATCGCGAGTAAAGCGCTTTTTTCCGAAATTCTCGAATATGATGAGAGAAGTTTTTGTCGCACAGAATCACAGTTTTTATGCGGCGAATCGATTGCACACTCTTCCGTGTTTCTTCGTGAAGATTTATCGACTCCATCGCGAACGAAGTCTTCACTATCGTAAAGATGAGTCTTCGAGAGATCTGAAACTAAAAATAATAATTAAACGTAATATTCGTAATTTTTTTTTGCAATTTCATCGATCAAAGTGGATAGCGTGGAAATAAATTAGGAATGGAAATTTTAGCAATCATCGAACAATCAATTTTTTCCTGATGCGTAGTAGACAACGATTAATCGAAATAACAATTTATTGGAGGACAAACGATTGAATTCGTCATCATTATCGCGGCACGCAACGAGCAACCTAACGTTAAAAAAGAAGAACGTGTCAATATACAGCATCTCGTGAATAACGAATCTGTGATTCGCGTCACGAATTATTGTCACGATATTCTTGCGAAGCCTCTCGGTCGGTCACAGCCTAAGATACTCTAAAACGATGATTCTCGCGGCACACAAGTGGATCATTCCACGAAAGTTCTTAGAGTCGGATCTTCGTTGTCAAGCAATTTTGTCCGATTTATCGACGACGTTCACTTTCTCCACGTCGCCATGTGTACTCAAGTGAACGTTGTAATGACGAAGAAGACTGTGCTTATGCTTGAATCTCGAATGGCACAGTATGCACTCGAACTGAGCTTCTTTTCCGCACTCCAGTCTCTTGTGACGCTGAAGCGATATCAATCTTCGATATTGCCTTCCGCAAGCCTCGCATGGATAGATCTGCTCGTCCATAGATGAAAAGGGGAACCATCCAGCTGAAAAAAAGGCAATTTTGTCAGTAAGCGTAATTCTGAACTCCGTTGGGATAAGAAAGGGGACAAAAAAAGAAAAATAATAAATTCGAACGTAACGTGAAGATGACGGCGAATGGATGACAACGATTACTATAAAATAAAAGGAAATTATTGTGGGTTCGGGTTTTTCCGATAGGAAGAAAAACATACATTGGTCCTTCGTTTGTTTTTTATAAAATAACCCGCAACAAAGTGTGTGTCTTTTATTAATAATATTAATAATAATAATAATAATAATAATAATAATAATAATAATAATAATAGATAATAGATAATAAGAATAGATATTTGAATACGTATTGATAAACCTTTCCAGAAAAACATTAAATATCGACGAGCGTTATTAGAGCCGACAAAAGTCGCGTGATGCTGCCGTTGGCAACGCCGCAAGTTTATGGTACCCTATCTTAAACAAAGTCAGAGAGACGGAGTGTTAAAAAAAAAATAAAATAAAAATAAAACAATCAAACAAAAGAAAAAAACATAAGGCTTACCTATAAAATTAAGTATACAATAGGTACCAAAAGACCAAATTACAAAAAGAAATAAGAGTCCGAAGATAAGTTTACAAGTAACGATGAACCGTAGGTTCGGAGGGTATTATGAAGTACGAAGAGCATTATTTATACTTAAGGATTAGATTCGAAGGGCGGGGGGGTGGGAGGGGGGGTGTTTCATTAGGTAACGGTGTGAGAGTGTTTGTTCTGTGGAAAGTAACGAGTATATCCCACGGTGATATTCGCAGGCACGACGGTAGCGAAAAAGTTCGCAAATACTGATATCAAAAATACTGACGCGTGTCACGAGTGGCGGGGCGCGCGTGCATCGAAAAAAAAAATTACTCTTTCTCTTTATACATTATAAACATAGTATGTTGTGTCTTATTATCGCCAAAAAAAATCGACAGAGAGAATTAATAAGTATTAAAAAAAAATTAAAAAAAAAGAAAACAAAACGATTTATTCTTAAGCGTCTAGGAGTATAAATTGGTCGGTTATCAGGACGAAGTACGAAAAGGCAAAGGTCTAAGCGTGCTGCTTGCAACTCTTCTTGTCCTCGTGTATAATTAATATATTCGGTATAAAAATCCCCTCGAGTTTGTTAATTTCGTATCTACGCCTCCCAAGACGTAGATAACTAAAAGCTCGAGATCAGGTTTTTTTTTTTTTTGCTTTTTTTTTTTTTTTTTTTTTTCTTTCTTTTTGTTCCTTGCCTTGTATATAGTATAAAAAATACTGGAATGATAAAGTAAATTGGAGAGGAGACACTAGTGGCCCGGCACTTTGTGAAACTGATAAATAAAATTCGGTCTCCGAGGATTTTTTCGTTATCGAGCGAAAATACCTTGGATATGGTGAGCAATACCGTGAAGAAGAATGTTCCGTCTCCTCGTGGAAAGTCTCGTCGCTATCGCGACAAAGTGTCAATTGATAATGTGTTATATAAATTAAAAAAAAAGAAGACATTGACGTCCCTCAGAGTTCGATTGGAATTCGTAGTTAAACAAACATTACTATTTATAGTATAGACACCGTTGAGGGACTCGAAGTCGCGTATCTGATTTTTTTTTTTTTACACTAAAAGAAGAAAAAAAATAAAAGGAATGAAATCGTAAGTAGAATTATGAGTCCCATTAGATCAGAAATAATTATCTAACTCCCGTAGGTCCCTTGTTTGCATAAAGAAACATTATTGTCTACTGTGGTCCGGGCACCTTTACCTCGACCACCGATCCCAATAAAAAAAAGGTTCAAGCCGCGGCGGGGGTGATAGGCAATTTAATTGTAATGAAAACAAATAGCAATAGTAAATTATCTTCTTCTTTCTCGCGTCGGGCAAAGAAGAGATCGTTCATCGTTTCGTTTCGTTTCGTTAAATAAAAAAAAGAAAAAGTAAATGAGGTAGGTACGGTTAAGTGAACCGATAAAGTGAAGAGAATAGAATTGAGGAGATGGCTTTTGGCGTGGGTGCCCCGACCCGATCTCGAATCATTATTCTCTGGAGACATTCGCGAGTTGCGAAGCTATCGCAGCGTCATCGTATCCCAATTTCTGATGATGTCGCTTGTAGTGTACCGTTAAATTTCCACGTTGTCTCGCTTTGTACGGACATTCGGGGCATTGAAATGCCGGAGGTTTACCGCCGCACTCTACCATCTCGTGACGACGCATCGTGCTCTTCCAACGATAGCCTTTGCCGCAAAATCGGCATCTGAATTTTCTCTGCTGCTCGTGCGGTACACCCATGTAAACGACACTTAAATCGCGAGGCTGTGGAAGAACCTCGAAAGAATCCGGAAATATGACTTCGCGAGTGGAACGATCACCGGCCTCGCTGTAGTTACTTCCATCGGCCGAGCGGCATTCTCGTCCGCTGGTACTCCGAGTATCGCCGCTGATCGAACGACTCTTCTTCGTTCCCGAGTTCTTGTAGTCCGAGCGTAACAGCGAGAGCAGCGCTCCCATTCCTGGAACAACCGGCGAAAAAAACGAAATTGCAAAATTAAAAAAACGTGGGATAACGAAAAAATAGAATTAGGGAATAATTTATGAAACAACAAAAAGAAAAATAAAAAAATAAAATACTCGTCGATGCGACGATGAAGACGCAAAGACTTTTTGGGATATTCGGACTGGTTGTGCGGACATATGCTGCCAGTGATTTTTTTTTGTTCTGATGACTGGGTTATAACTTGCATAGAATAAAAATAAATATTATATAAAGAAAAAAAATTACAATTAAACCCGTAACCAACCCAAAACACAAACTTTTAATCAGCCAATAGCCCCGAAGTAAGGTATAAATGCCCAGGATTTAAATTTTGCCAAATGATAAAAAGATATAGTTTCGTTTTGTTTGAAGAGATAAGGAAGAAACGACGAGCGCGACGGAAGAAGAGATACCATCCGTTTGTACGCAACCCTCTGCTCGGGCGATCGTATATCTTATACTTCCGTCGTACTCGCTGACCGATATGATTAACCCATCGTCAACCCTCCAAAGAAACCAACCAATTGGTAGCAAAAAAATAAACATATCGTCACGTGACGTATTTTAAAAATTAAAAACAAAACTCAATGTACAAAAACCGCGTTGTGGAATTCCGTTTTTTTACGTTTAAAAAATATATTATATTCTATTTATTTCTCTATATAACTGTATCTTTATATATATCGTCTTCCGTCTGTATATATATACAAATTACACAAAAAAAAAATGTACAGAACATTCCGAAGACTCAAAGTTAATTTTTTTTTTTTCGTTTATCTCTTCTGTATAAATGTTTTTTTTTTTTTTTGGCGTGTCGAACAAATTGATTGCTTCTCGCGACATTCTCAATCGACGTGACGATTTCGCGAACTCCTGTTTGCGTTACTTCTGTTGCACTGGTTGGAAGGATAAATCTTTGTGACCAGCAAATCCATAATCCACGACGATTCGGTATCTGAAACAAAATACGCAAATGCGATATTAGTAACTGTTCTCGTAGCTTAAAAATGACTTTTTAACGAGCAGCGACCTTCTCGATTGGACGGGATCTCATTTTCTTGTTACGCATCCATACGCGTATAGATTGAGAACAAAAAACGGTGAATCTTTATTAATAACAACTGCGGAACATTCTCACCGATGTTTCGCATACAATCGATAGCTACACAACGTTCATATCAGCTTTATCATTTATCCATCGATCCCGAAGACGATTAAATCACTATTAGAAGAAAATTCAAAGGATATTTATAATATCTGCGCGATATTTCCGTTACTGATGGATTCCCGACGAATTTGCGAATACTTGAGTCTTGTGCATCGTCATGATATGTTGATGCATACTGAACTTCCATTTCGAACGATGACTGCAATAAGGACAGCAAACCGTGGGTTCCTTTCCGCACTCGACGCGAAGATGACGAGTGAGAGAATCCTTGAGTTTGTAAGCCTTGAAACATTTCGTACAGCGCCATTGATGTTTGTATGGTTCACAGATTCTTAGTAGATTATCTGAAAAATAAACGAGTTTATTAATTAACAGAATTCTGAACGAAGTTTTTTTTTGTCGAAAAATTCTGCGGAAAAAAAAGTTCGAACAGTTCGTCCTTTAAGAAGCGAGCGGTGATGACCTATTTGAGGGAAGCAACAGGTCGTGGATTCAACAAGTGTTACCTTCGGCGCCCTTCTGCCCTATTGAACTACTTTCGCGATGCAACAGGTGCAACAGCACTTTCCGCCGGTTGGAAACTCGCGCCGAACAAATAGCTCAGGCCGAGTAATCAGAATATACAATAAAATTTATTGTAAAATATAAAAATATCCAAGTTGTTAACAAGATGCTTTAAAAAATTAAAGCCACGCGGCTATAACAAGTTTACGACTAATATAAATTTGTTTCTTCTTCATCTTTCATAATTTCAGTTTACCGCGATGATTGTTTATTTTTTTTTTTTTTCTTTTTTTTTTTTTCCCCTCAATTGTTGACGTTGTAGAGCATTTTGAAGTGGATCTGCTTGATGAATTCTTCGTTACCGGAAGTGAGCAAAACCGGCCAGCATTCGGGACTGTCGCGGATGTGCCTGTGAAGTGATTTCTTCCACTTGTAAGACTTGGAACACGCGAGACACCTGTTGTATTCTGTAAAAATAAAATGAACACCACGAGGTGGTCAGTCACACGAGCGATCGTTTTTTCCCTTAATTATTCCGACGACGTTACAACGGAAGAGTGTTATTCGAAACGACAAACATAATTAGGCGCTAATCATTAACGCACCGAGTGGTCAAAGTTTATTTACAAACTCGTGTGTTTGGTGTGCAGTGGAATATTGATAATAATTTGAAGAAAAAAAAAAAAAGAGAAATAATAATAATAAGTAAATGTATTAATTCATCATGAAGTATAATAACGTGCCGTATGAACTATCCTGCCGAACTATCCGGGATGCTTTTTTCTCATGTGCTTCAGAAGATTGCAGTGCAACTTCGTTCTCTTTGGACAATAGGGACACTGGTACTTTGGCAATTGGCCGCATTCCTCTTTCATGTGTCTCGTCAACGAACTGTGGTACATGTAAACGTTTCCGCACATGTTGCATGTGTGCGACAAACTCCCGACGACGAAACCTGCAAAAGGGGAAATCACTCGGATGAGAGCGTTGATCACGAAAAAAAAATTGACGAAATAAGCTCGTCGAAGCTTACAAATTCACAGAAAGATAAATATTGGTTATTTGACGCACGTGTTATGCGAAAGCGATGATTTATCGGCGGTATATAAACGCACAAACTAATTCGAGACGATATATTTATCGGTTTTCCTTTTCCTTTTCCAACATTCGGCAAAATTATTGGGACAGGGATACCACCCGGGACTTAGCGATAAACATATTGATGAAAAAATGAACCCCGGCGACAAGTTTGTGGATCGATGCTCATTGCATTTCCTTGAAACGAATTTATTTGCTTTTTTTCTTGACAAAAAAAAAATTTAATTCCCTATATCGTTCCGAATGATTCACAATTCTTATTCTTTCGTCGTACGAAGATTGAGCAGATGCGGCGAATACAGCAGAATGTAAGAAGCCCCCGTGTTTTAGTAGAATTTCGATGACAAAATATGTATCGACTGAAGAAATAGTCATTAATCTCGACGCATTCGTTCGACGCGCGAATGACGTCTCGATGCTCGAGATTTATTGTAACTCGCGAGGGGTCTGATCTTCGTTCGACAATCTTGTCCGTGTTTTTTCATTAGATGCCGTATCAGACTATTCTTCAGATTCATCAAACTCGGACAGTAAGGACAACGATACGGATTCTTGCCGCACTCTTCGCGAAGATGACGAACCAACGATTGTTCCCACTTGAAAGTCTTTGAACAACCGGTACACTGATGCAATCCGGATTCTGAAACAAAATAAAGCGGAAAGAGAAGTTAGAGAAATTTTTCATGAATACCTCACGTACCCCGTAAAAATTCGCCGGGGGAAAGGGAAGAAACGAAATTCGCGTGCGAAACAGAGAATGCAACCTCTACACGATGAAACGAAAAAAAAAAAGAAAATTGATATATTTTCGTCGGATATAATCGTATAAACGAATTATTTCTTTCACATTTTATTATTTATATGACGTTACGAAAATACACGATTATACAAATGCTATAAGATTCGTGAAGCTTTTACTGATGAAGAAACAGGTATATTAGTTATGGGAAGAAATTGTAGGCAAGAATATAGGTTTGTCGTCGACACTTGTGAGAGTAGAGTAAAAAAAAAAAAAAAAAAAAATACCAGAATTTAATAATGGCAATCAAGAAGACGATGCAGACGGTACACTGGGGAAAACAAATAATGGATTAACTGTGAGTTTCGTCGGGTTTAAGGCAATTTCGAATTCAGTTGGATTTTTTTTTTTTTTTTTTTTTTTTTTTCATTTCCAACCGAACAAACCGGTGGATATCCACATGATCGCCACGAGTTGTTGTGTTCATTCAAGAATTCGTCGACGATAAATTGAAGTGCTGTTCAGCCTGATGAGCGTGAAGTATGAACGCCTTAAAGGCGGCGAACGGGCACATCGAGCACTTGAACTGTGGTGGTTCGCACTTGTGTTTCAGATAGTTGCTCCACATCTTGTAGAACTTGCTGCACTTGGTGCAAGTGTAGCCGAGCATTTGTTCGCCCATATACAGCTTGCGGTATCCTAGAAACAGAAGTTCGTCGTTAGATGAGTTCTCGATCGTCGACAATAATATGATAAACCGCTCGATCGCGGCATTTACGGTATTATTATTATCGTAAAGAAAAAAAAAAACAACTTCAAAAAGTCCATTCCGTAAAAAAAAAAAAGAAGAAAACAGCACTTGGTACAAGCAAAACTGTATCTAATATGTGAGAAAAGCCACGAAGGGGAAACGGGAAGATTCATCGAGGAGAAAAGTATCGATTATCTTATTTTACGCATTTCGAAGATAATATCGCAAATCGTCTTCTTTATTTTGAAGATATATCTTTAACTATAAGTATCCAAATTCTTCGTGTAAAGCCCCAGTCGCGGCGGCTTTCATAAAGTTCGATTGTCGATGATATTCTCGAAGATGACGACACAGTGACGATTGCCAAGTGTACTGACGACCGCAAAATTGACAAGTGTACAATCCGTCTTCGCCTTTAGACGTTTGTATCAAGTGGCCCCTTCGATGTCCGTGTAATTCTGCAATAACAAAAATATAAATATTCAATTTTCAACGGTGTAACACCCAATCGCGGATTGCATGCAAGTTAGTCGTCGTGAAACTGCATGGCGTTGTTATTGTAGTGTTTATATTTATCTACAATAGAATCGAAGATCGGAAGATAGATTCCCCTAAGAAGGTTGAAATATTTTATCTTAGATCCTAAAACGTAATTTATTGAGGTTTTTATACAGCCGATCGCGGATAAATCATAATTGAAGATCAACTTTCGGCGATTCGTCATTCTCGTCAGTGCGATCGGCTTCGATAGCCTCCGATATTTCTTCTTGCGATTCCACAGCCTCTATCAACAATTCTCGGACATCTCTTCTCGTAGAAGCCTCTCGTCTTCTTTTCTTCTCGATTGTGCTGTTGAACAAGTGACGAGGGGCTTTGAGATGCCTAACAAAATTGCCCTTGTAACCGGTTCGGTAATTACACATCGTGCAGACGAATCTCTTCTTGTTTTTTGGACCGCATTCGATCGTTCGATGTCTCGATAACGAAGACGCCCACAGATAAGTTTTTCCGCAGTCCCAACAGCTGTAAACACCGTCGCTAGTCTCGTACTTGTGAAGTTCGCGAAATCGCGGCTTGTGACTGGTTAACGATTGTTCGTAAAATATCTTTTTCGTATCGTCGCCAATTTTTTCCGTCTCGTTAGCGTCTTCTCTGGCTTCTTTTTTTATGGTATCCGTTTCGTTATCTGGTTTATTCGGACAATTTTTCCGATGTCGATTCATCGATGTGGACAAAGTGTAAACCTTTCCGCAGTACTCGCAGAGGCATTCCTCGTTGCCCTTCAATATTAATTCTCCGTCCTCCGATATCTCGAACAGATCCGTTGCTCCTCTGATTACCGAGATCGGTCCCTTGACTTTGACTAAATAATTATTCGAATCGATTTCATTATCTTCTTCGTTATCGTCATCGGCATATTCAACAAGGATCGATTCCTCGAAATGCTCGCTGCCGTCCAATTCTGCTTCTTCTTCTTCTTCGGCTTCCTGTTTTTCTTCTTCTTCTTCTTCGACGACGATCGAAGCTGATGCATAATCATCCTCGATTATCTCGGACTCTGCAACACATTGTATAAAACAGTTAAATTATCAGTTCAACGCTGAAGACAACCTGATTTTTTGGGACAACGGTGGATGATACAAGGATAACGAGATACGCAGCATTTTTCGAAGGAATTAAGGATCAACAATTTTATGAATCTTTCGATTTACATATTCGTTTTTTATGACGAGTAACTTTTGTTCTTCACTCGATTATTAATTCACAACAGCTGCGGGGAAACAAAATAAAAATAACGCTTCACACGGAGAGTCAAGTTGAACCATAATTGCCGGTATGATTATCGCTGTGATGTTTCTTCTTATGATTCTGGACACACCACTTGTGGGGACTCTTGTAAGGGCACAGATCGCAAGAAATCGCGGGTCTCGCATTGACGCACTCGAATTTCTCGTGCCTCCATAGTGATCGCCAAACGGTGTAAGCTTTGCCGCACACAGAACAAGCGAATGATCGGGGACGTCCGGCACGTCCGCGATTATCCTGGTAGTAATCGTTTCTCATATCGTAAGCGAACGAAGGATCGGTCGTCCATCCTAAAACTGAAACAATAAGGGAAAAAAACTATCGTCAGGAACGAATTTCGCCCGAGAAATACGATCTACTGGAAACGAAAAAGAAAAAAGAAAAAAAACACCGCGTCTAAAGTTGCATTGAAAAATATCTAAATTTCCTGAAATAAAAAATGTATCATTTTCCATATAACATTTCGTCTTCATACGTGTAAAAAGCGTGTTTACGCGTGAAATATAATGCTTACAATGGAAATCTTTATTGACGTCAAACGATAAACGTGCAATGAACATTTTTGCAATGTCTCACAAGATTCGACTTGTAAGTCGTCAGATAGGAACACATGGGACACGACCAGCTCGGCGGTTTTCCACACTCGATTCGTATGTGTCTTCCCAACGAATACTTGTTCATGTATCTGTGTCCGCATCTCTTGCAAACGTAAGGTCCCGACTTCTTCTCCGAGTTACGATGGCGATCTTCTGAAATGTAACAGAGCGAAACGTGTTATTCGAGTGATAAGATAAAAATTTATGACAAATCTCCACATCTCAATGATTCGCATTATTATCGATATTTCTCACTAAGATACACGATAGTCATTATCATTCCCGCTTTTTATTCTCATTAACTCGTTCGCGATACATTTTTCTTAACTCGATAACTTTCTTTTTTTGTCTTTTTTTTTTTTTTTCTAATTTGTCAGTGAATCTTCAGAAATGTTCTTCCTGAATCGAAACACTGGAATCCGCGCCTTCCGGATTTTCATTGTGAAAAGTCTTCAAGTGTCTAAGTAAACTGCAACGTTGTGTAAACTTGTGATTGCAGAATATACAGCAAAATTTTCTTCTAACGCCACATTCGAATTTAATGTGCCTCGCAAGATTCCCTTCGTTAACGTAGGTCCTCGAGCAACGCGGACACTTCCAGCTACCGCCGGAGCTTCTCATTTTTCCGCAGACGGTCCGACGATGTCGATTCAGGGTGAATATGTGAGTGTAACCTTTGCCGCAATTGGTGCACATGAATGGCTTGTCGGTTTCGGGTGTCCAGGTAGAAGTTATCGGATCCCATCTTTGCATATTTTCGTTCATCGAACACTCGGGATACAGTGTGAACGCGCCTCTGGCGTCTGCAATTTAAGAGAATAAAAAGAAGAAATTAGCGCGCGGATACATTTTTTTTTTCTTTCTAAGATCATTCATTAATTTTTGTTCGCCACCGTTGATCGGAAGACGAACGTAATCTTCTTTGAGGCAATTTGTTGTTCAGTATTTCTTTTTACAGTGAATTATTAGAGATCGAGCCACGATAGTTTATTTTATATCTAAGATGGATATGGGATACAAAATGCCCCGTGATATAACGTCGGGCGTCTCCCGAGTCGTTTAAACTTTCCTCGTAATGAAAAGGATTTTTACTCGGGAAGCGAATCGACAAAAGGTCTCAAGTAGAAGTGAGGAGAAAAAATATACACGAAATAAAAGCTGATCGAGTTATCAAACACAAGCGAAAAAGCAATTAAAGTTTAGTCAAGAAACATAACGGTCCATTTGATTACACGAATCCAAATTCTCTTTTTTTTTTTTTGTGTTATACAGGAGGCGATGCTCGTTCTTCAGTGGTGAGAAAATATCTTCTTTCTTCACGATGGTCGCATTTTGGGACCGGGACGATCCGGCGGTTGTACGATATTGTGAGTCAGCAGAAGATGACGACGACGACTCGAATTTTGGGAAAAAGCTCTTCCGCAGATGTCGCAGAGATATCGTTGCTGTCCACCGCATTCGTAACGTTGATGTTTGTAGAGACCGGCTCTCTTCAGATAAGTTCTGCCGCAAACACATTCCAGCAACGCTGCGCCTTTACGACGTTCGTCGTGTCTCGATCTTCGGCGACGAATATTCCTGTACCCTTCATCTTCGAGATTGTAGTCTGCAATGAGAAACATTAAAACGTTAAAGATACGATGAATGTTGGATTTTTTTTTTCACATCCTTAAAATTGTCGTCCTAAAAAGGAAGAATCTGAGGTAATGAAATCGCAGAGAAAATCAAAACATTGCTTTCCGTTGAAGAAAAATTTTGTTTAAACAATAATATCTTTCATTGGAAAAAAAAAAAAAAAATATTCTACAAGTGATGAAAATCCACGGAATTTGTTTCAAATATGTTGTGCTGTCCGGAGAGATGCCGTTGAAGTGCAGTTTTCTGGGTGAATGTGGATTGGCAGTAGCCACACGCAAATCGTCGCTTTCCACCGCATTCCCATTTCATATGACGCTGTAAATTACAACGCAGTGTGTAGGTCCGTCCGCAGTTTGGACATCCAAATCTTGGCTCCGTAAAACCTGAAGAAAAAGAAGAAATAAGTTATGTAAGAATGCGAAATATTCGTGAATCTTGCGGAGGAAATGACATTCTCCTTGGCGACGATATTTTAATAATCTACAGGACGTGTTACAAGATCGTGTTGAGTAAAAATTTAATAAGAATTCTCACGAGATTAACCGTATCATCGAATTGCATCTTCACATTGCTATGAATTATTTCAGACTTTATTGATGCATTAATTAACTCGTACATATTTGATAGGCGCGCCAGCACAGTCGTTATTTATTTTTTATTCTTTAATTTTTATAAATAATCGCGAATCAATCTATTGGCAAATGAGAGACTAGTTTACTCGCGAAGTCGATAATTAATTCGAAGGTTTAGTAAAAAAAAAAGTGAAGATAACCGACTATTCAATTAAGCGGATCTAATCCTTTGTCGTTCGGTGCGAATATTCGTTTTGGAACGGAGAACAACGGCGGCACATAAATATTGTGACGTTGCAACAAGTGTCGACGAAGCGTAATGTTTTGCGTGTACTTCGAAGGGCACACGTGACACGCATAGTTTCGTTGTCCACCGCATTCGAAGTTCATGTGCCGCGATAGATTCCTCTTCATCTTGTAGCATCGACCGCAATTGGGACACTTGAGTGAAGCGTCAGTCATAGAATCATTCAGGGGTCTCGATCTTCGTTGATGACGACGCTTCAAGTTGATTAAACCTGAAAGTACAAAGAATAATGAACGTTAGAAAGATGTTTCTTTGTAAAATTTTTGTAAAAATCTTTCGACGTCTCGCCACGCGACACGATTTTGGGAGAAGGGATATACCTTTTTTTTCCCCCCAAAATTTTACAGTACATTGTTTTATTATAATACGCTATTCAATGATTCTTTATTTTCCCTACATTTACATGTCTTTAGATAGTGTTACACAATGTTAACGAAATTTTGTAATCTTTGGAGGGGAAGGTAGCAACTGAATCGAGAAAAAAAAAAATTTAATAAAAAAGAAATACCTTTAAATTGAATGTAAGTTTTTCACTGTAAATTGGGTGCACAATAACAACGGTTACACCTTATCGAAAAGACCAAGAAAAAAAAATCAAAAAGTTATTAAATATGTATACATATTTAAAAAAAAAAAAGAAAAGTTAGTGCCGATTGCGCATGTGACGATCAAGATTGCTTTTCTGGGCGAACTTAATGCGACAAACGTTGCACGGAAACTTTGGTTCCATTCCGCACTCGTAATGCTGATGTCTCCACAGCGAGGTATAGAAAGCGTAACTCCGTCCGCACGCGGAGCAATCGTGTTTCTTCGAAGTTTCCTTAGTCTCCGAAGTGCGCGCGGGTTCGCTTCGACGTTTGGAAGGCGGCGGTGTTTTGGTGCACTCCAGATATTGATGACGCGAGAGCGACGCTTTGAGAGCAAAAGTACTGCCGCAATCGACGCAAAGATATTTTTTCGATCCTATACGACGACGTCCCGAGGGATCAAGGCACATTGCGTCGGGACCGTGAGTCGTTGATCGGAGACGCCTTCCGTAATGATCTCTCGATGCCGATGGCAAAGTTGGCACTGTCCAATTCGACGAGCTGTACGTGCGTTCTGTAAACAATAAAAAGAAAAAAAAACGAATTTCTTTAATGCATCCTTTCCCAATATAAAACTTCTAAAGGGACAATAAAACCCAAGTGTTATGGTAACGTTTTCACACAATTAAAAAAATATAAAAAAAAAAAAAAATGAATAAAAAAAAAAAAAAAAAATTAAGTAAAGTTAAAACCGAAGAGATGCAAATATCGAAGATAGACATACGAAATCATACATAGAAAGAAGGTGAAGAAGTGACGAAGCTAGAGATATGAACATACGAGGAGGATATATGAAAGAGTTTCGTCAAAAAATTAATTTGCGCCTTGCGGCCATCGTGCCATACTATGTCAATAGTTTTTGTATAATTTTGGATTTCATCGTTACAATAATACAGTGGAAGAAGGATTTTTGGTATTCATCGTTTCTTCCTCGCGCATCGGCTCGTTTCCGGGTGGATGACGAAACTACTCGTTCACGGACTCTCGTATGGATTGAAGCACATCACACCCGATCCTGATGCCTGATGTCTCGTGTGTTTCATCATGTGTATCTCGAGATAGGATTTGTACGTCGCTTTGTAAGGACAGTAGGAACACTGTAGACTCGGCTCCTTGCCGCATTCGTTCATAATATGTCTTCTAAGATTCTTCGCTTGATGATAACGCCGGCCGCAGTTCTCGCAGACCATCCTACCCTGTCCTCTCAATCTTCTCGGACACATTGCAGATCTCATGCCAAACATCTCCGGTACGTTGAAACCTGCAATCACGATTCAGTCGATTAAGACACAATTTCACAAATATATATCTTCCCAAACACTCACATCAATATTCGGAGCCGTTCCTTTATTGTTTTCACGATTCACTTCGGAGCAAAAAAAAAAAAAGATAATGAAAAAAAAGAAAAACAATCGGATTAAGAATGAAAACATTGCAAGCAAAAAAAAGATAATTTAAACATAGTATCGTCTGTAAAAATTTCTATAAAAATTATCTTCCTTCATTGATTACGCTGGAGAGAGCGTCGCTCGGGTCCAATCTCTTTATTCATTGATTATCGTCGTTTATACAACTAACTTTATTTTTCATTTTTTTCTTTCTTTCGTGTATTTTATAGTACGTGTCCGTGAATATGCAAAATATGCCTTCGCAAATTATACTTCTTCTTGCTTTTGTAGTGCGAGCAGTGAGGACAGTGTAATATAGCCGGTCTCTTGCACTCCTTCATGTGATGTTCCAACCATTGCTCGACGCCAAACGACGAGGCGCAATTTGGGCAGAAAAACTTGCGAGTCTCGATCTTCTGGATTATCTCCGGTCCGTCTCTCCGCCATGGACCTGAAAGAGTTCAATACAACGTTAACTCGATTACGATTTATTGTAATTAACGAACATTTCTTAAGCGATACGCCACGTAGAAATTGGATATAGGATTCAATAGCGGTGAGCCGAGGATATCTTTAAATTAGTAATTTATTATTGCACTCTCTATAGCGTGTATTGTATAGGTTTGGTTTGTTCGTTTTCTCTCGGAGATTCGACGATAACGCTGACATCTTATAAACGTCGAGTTTTTCCATCGAGCCAATGAGAGATTCATGCGTATCTCGTCTTATATCCACTCTGAAACACGCTTTCTCCACTTTTCTAAAGTTTCTCTTGTTTGTTTTTTTGTATTTTTTTTTTTTTCATTCCCTATTAACTTATTCGATTGAATGTCTTTCTACGCACTACTGTACACACATGGTAACTCTCTGCTGTCCGAAGTAATTACACAGAAACAAAACATCTCTCTCATCGTATCAGTTATTTGCGAATTTCATATCGTTTCGGTCCAAAGTGTCCGATCCGCCGCCGTTCGGTAGAACGTAGAAGTCGTTCAACACCTTCATATGTCTACCGTTAAGATGCGTATTTAAACTCGACTTGTGTTTCGTTCTGTAAGGACACAGCGGACAATGGAATTTCGGTTCCACACCGCATTCGTGCTTCAAATGTCTCGCCAAACTGGAATAGTAGTTGTACACCTTTCCGCAGTTCTTGCAAGGATACGTCACCCTTTGACTGTTCAAAATCCCCAGCATCCTCGCGTCTGCAAAAATAAGAAAAACGAGAAATAACGATATTAGTAAAATAGAACGATTCTTCGACGGATCCCCACAATTATTTAAGCAGGTGCGACGTTAAATCTTCGCTCGTGAAAAAAAAAACATCTCAACGTTTTCTTTTTTTTTTTTTAGTATGTTTTTTTTTTTGCTGATGTATAGACTCGAGTCACGCGTCACAAATATTTTATATACAATTATAATACACAGTTCGTTAATAAAGAGAAAAAAAAAAGGGAAAATATTGTAAGATTTATTTTCTGGAGTGTGGTAACGATGTTAAATGTCCGGTTTGTTCGTTGAGCCACTTGACTGCGAGATCCGGATGTCTTCGCTTGATGTGCGCCACGACGTTTCCTTTCCTCTTCGATCTGTGATCGCAATAGACGCATTTGAACGCCGGCGCTTTGCCACACTCGATCGACAAATGCCTCAAGAGATTTTTCTTGTGACGGTGAGACGTTCCACAGCCCGGACAGAAGTACACCCAGTTACCTGCAACAAATATTTGTCCCACAAGTCAGTTTGAGTTGTTTGTAGCGTTCCTTAAGCTTCGAGATTTGTGACGACAACGGGGCGGAGGGCAGTGTATGTGGAATAAAAATGAGATTCAGAGTTTAATTTTCTTTTTTCGTATTTACACAGACAGTGTTGCGTATATTCGTATACACAGATCAAAGTCCGTCGAGCCGGTGCGATATTTTATTTTGTACATTAAAAAAAAATGTAATACTCGTAGTTTTTTTTTTTTTTTTTTTTTTTTTTTTTTTTTTTTTAGTTATTGCGACTGACGTTGTCGATAAACCGGTACACCCTGGCGTACGTAACGATGAAGCCTCGATTTTGTAACGGAGAACATTGCGGCTGCTTTCCTCAGCGACATTCCATTCCTCACCGCTTCCATTGCATTCAGCATGTCGTCCGGATTGTCGATAAATACACGACGCGCCGGCCAATAGCTCCACGCAACTTCACCTGGAGAAAAAAAAGATTGGATCACTTTAAACTAAAATGTTCACTTCAAATTACAATTAATTTCGAGGTGCTCGTGATAAGCTTAGGTAAGAGGCGACACACATAGTGAAGGGCTTAGCGATCGCAAATACTTTACATCTTCGTTTATTCCACGTTTTCACGGGTTTTGTTTCTCGTTGTTTATCTTTTTTCTTTTCTTTATTAAATAAATCGTTACAGTTGAGTCTCGACAAACGAATAATCTCAGTTTCAGACACGGATCTTACTATTCATTGTTCCCGTCGAGAAGAGCACTCGACCCACTCGATTGCACTCTATCGCAAAGCATTGCGATAACTTCACGTAACCGTATGAATTCTTCTCATGTGCGATTTCAAGTTCCATCTTCTGTTTGTTCTGTAGCTACAGAATGGACAACATTCCTCTTTACTCGAACCGCAAGACGTTTTCAAATGTTCCACCAAATCTTGTTTCCAGCGATACGACTTGGAACACTTTGTACACTTGTATGCACCGGGTGGACGTTCCACCGAACGATATCTCGAGGATCTTGAAAAACGACGATTGTTTCGATAGAAACGATCGCGGCAAGACGCGTTACTGTCCCGCATCTGTAGAAACGATCCGGTACCCGTGTTCTCGTCGATATCGGTGGGCTCGACGATGCTGTAGTCGTCCCAGAGATTCACGAAACCTGAAACAAATCGACAATATTTTCGTGTATCAGCTCGCGGCGACGGTGAACAAATATACATTTCTAACGGTAAAGAACAAATACATTCGGATGAACTTATTCGATCGAATAAATGAAAAATAAAATACATGGAGATCTTCTGCAATAAAAGAAAATTTGAAGGAACCGGTTGTGAAAATTCCCGTGAAGAATATATATATATACTATATATATGCGCGTATTTACATGAGTTTATTAGTAAAACCCATTGAAATGGTATAGTGATGAAACATCTTGTTACACACATACACTTTGTTTTGTTTTTTTTTTTTTTTAACTCGAAATTCAGGTATACAGCGATCTATACGCTCTATATACTCATTTAATCCGTAGGATGAAGAGATCTTAGTTTAAGTGTCTATATAACTAAATGATTATCATTTACGATATTCTGATTTCTTTCATATATCATTTGCACTCTGTCCCCCCCTCCCTCCTTCCCAATTATTTTTAATCTCGTAGTTTCGATGCAAAAATTTACATTATCTTTCGGCTTAAATGATTCTTCATTACCGAAGATATACAGTTGTTCTCTTTTTTTTTCGTTTTTTTTTTTGTTTTTCCTAATTTCGTTTACAAGTGCAAATTCAGAGTTAATCGTTGACTTAAAACTGGTAGATCTACAAAGAATATACGAAAATTGATATAGTCTCATTTTTTTGATTCTCGATCTAAGATTTCCTACGCACTCGATAAAAAAAAACATTGTCGCGCCCTTTTCTCGGTTTTCTACTCATCCATACATAAAACACACACACACAGCACATTTCTTTTTCTTCGTTTTTCGTCGACACGAATTATTTTTTGTGCCTCGAGAGATCTCGAAAGCTTTTGATTCCCAACTCGTCTACTTGATATTGTGGACCGAGAGTAGATGCTTCAAGAAACTCGCTTGAATCCTCGATCTGTAAGGGCAGTACTGACAGGAAAAGTGGGTCTCGCAGGTCACCAGTCCGCAGCCAACTTTGAGATGTTTCCGTAGATTCGATGCCCACGAGTACATCTGTCCACAGCGTGGACACACGTGGAGTCGCGGCCTCACGATCGGGAACAGCGGAGCATCTGTAAAATATTATAACGGCAACGAGTTAAATTTGTAAAGAACATGATTTGTGGTCCCTCCAGGTCCGTGAAGCGCTGATCTTCGCGAATCACGGAACGTCTGAATTTGGACTGTATGTTTTTTTTTTGTTTTTTTTTTTTTTTTTCCTCAAGGGATGCAAAGAAAGAGATAAACAAGAACACGTAGTGTCTGGCTAGTCGCTAACATCGAAGCGCATGCCTCACGAAAAAAATTAAATAAATCCGGAAGATCGAGAGATACACGTTGAGCAACACGGTTACCAGATGTTTCGTTGACCGGTAAGAGCGATTCATGAATTCGCTAATATTTCTTCAGTGTCGAAGGAACGAAGCCATTCGATTCTTGAATAGTTGCAGAATAGGTTTCTTCATGGATTTCTTCCGTGTCGCGAAGACGTCAAGTCTGAAATGTACACTTATCTCGAACGGCAGATTTGGTAGGAGTGTTAAAAAAATGAATGAAATAACAGATCAATGTTTGAATATCAGCACATATTTATCTTGTGCATCGTGTACAAGTGTCTTTTGAGATTTCCCTTGAAGTTGGATTTGTAGCCGCAAATGGTGCAGCAAAAATTCGGTGGTTTTCCACAGGCCATTTTCTGATGAAGACGAAGACTCGAAGGCCAGGCGAATGGTCTTCCGCACCAGTTGCACGTGTACCTGGCACCTGAAACGAGAATAGCTAATCAGTAAGAATACAAAAAATAATTTATCGATCGAAAGCTGCGGTAGAGTTTAGATTTTTAATTTTTTTTTAACGACTTCAGAGACATCCAAAACCTTTGAGATTCGATGAGCCCACGATAGAGATTCGAGCGTTGAAGAAAAGCGGGAGATATTTACGTGACAATGCGTTGGGTAAGCAGGCGGTTTCGATGTATAGATACGTTTTGTCGATGAGTAGTGACAGAAATAACGAAATAGTCAAATATTTATTAAACGTCTAATAATAAAAATTTATCATCGTCGAACGCGCGAAGAATATTCTTCAACGTTTATCGCGGCGCGTATAAGTTCGACACGTGCGAACACCATGCATTTTCTTGATATGAACATTCATATTCCATTTCTGTTTTGTCTTATGCGGACAGTAGGGACACTGATGATTGGGAGGCAATCCACACTCGGTGCGTATATGTTTCTGCAGACTCTTCAACCACGTGTAACATCTGCCACATCGAAAACAGCGATGCGTACGATCTGAAATAAATAATCACAAGGTATCTATTAATGTGTGAAAAAAACAAAATATTGTCGAATGCGTACAATGACTGACAATCGATAGGGTACAGTGATAACGATTTACGCGATTGGCAATCGGCCGTTTCTATACATATGTGATTTTTTTAGTCAATGAAAAAATTATAGCAATTCAACGAAAAAAAAATTCTTTATAATCGATTCAGCAAATCCGGATTGGCGGGAATCGTTTAGAAACGAAAGATTGCCCTCGAGTTTGAATAGTTGTTGTTTTTTTTTATGCGACCATAACGACGTGTATTCTCTCTTCAACATACAACAAAAATGACTAATTGCATAGTTGGCGAACGAGGATTGCCGCGCGCGAGTTGCGCACATCAAGCGCAGTGTATTCGAAGTATGTGCTTCTGAAGGCTCCTCTTGTATTTGGTTCTGTGGGGGCAGTAAGGACAGCATTCCATCGGATCCTTGCCGCACTCGACTTTGAGATGATTCTTCATATTTCTCAACCATCGATAGCCTTTACCGCATTTCGGACACTTGAAGCAACCGGGTTGTTTGTCCATACAAACGTCAGGATCCCGGGGATTCTTCGCTGCTACTTCGGCTCTGTACTGTATAGTTCGACGCGAATGCATTGCTCGATGATCGTAGTACCCCTGCTGACGATAATCCGGCCATTGTAGCGTTGAGCCTGAAATCAATAAAAAAAAAACCTTCACGTCAGGATGAGTTCACAAGACACGTTGATTCGTAGTTTAAGCGACGCTGCAGCGAAGCATTAAATAATATGCCTCAGAAGCAAAGAAATAATAATTAAATAATAACGATTGGTATTGAGAGGACTATAAGTTTGGAACGCAGAACAAGAGCGTCCGAAATAAAAACATCAATCTCTTGTATAGTTTTATTATTCCAAGTATCTCGTTCGACGATTAAAATTTGCGATAGAGATAGAGAGGTAGAGGTGGAACGAAATTTTTCAATCGATTTACATGCCCATCCCCGGGATACGTTGGAATTGGGGATCTTAACTGCGATTTTGTTTGTATTTTTTTTTTTTTTTTTTTTTTTTTCTATAAGAAAACTTGGGACGGTTCCTTTGATCGAAGGACTCGTCATTCTCGATGGGCGACACTAGTCGAAACCCTCCTAATTACATTAACATTATTAAAAAATGATCGATACTTTAAAGCCTCAAGTATCGATTATAGAATAATCTGTTTCTTCTCATTGAGTCAACTCAACTTCCTACGTTTGGGGCTTTAAAGCGTCAAAAGATACAATTTTTTATTGAAATAAGGAAAAACACAAGGAAGAGTAAAGAAGAAAGATTAATCGGTTTCGACGATTAAAAGGAATTATTCGGTGATAGTCGTAATCTCGTTAACTATTGAAGTAGTTAACTGGAGTAGTTAACGTTCGTTAGTGGAGAAGACATTTCTTCCCGGATGGTTTGTCCTTATGTGCTGATAAAGATTTCCTCGCTGTTTGGTGCGGTGAGCGCAGTATGGACACTTGAACTGCGGCTCCTTGCCACACTCGTGTCGCGTGTGTCTCACGAGGGTGGCTCGGTGCTGATAGCCCTTTCCGCACTGCTCGCACCGATATGGAAACTGCGTTCGTTGCTTCGCCATCCATATTGTCGCGAGATCCTTGATCAACGGCAGTACAGGATAGTTCCTCTGTAGATTCTTCGACAGGATATCTGCGATTGAGAGTCAGACAAAAAGAATACAGAGTTAGTTAACGATAATTAAAGAAACATTAAAAAAAAAAAAAAAAATAACGAAACACGACGAAAAAATAATTATAAAAAAGTAGGAATCAACAAAAGTTCGAAGAGTTTTACGTCGAACGATGGGGATTTCTTTGTTTTAAATAGTTCTTTTTTTTTTCCTATCTAAAAATATCTTTCTTTTCTTTTTTCGTCTCTCCTGAAAGCGAAAGCATGCTGTACACATGGTTCTATCTAACTATAAATGTAATACGAAAGCGACATTCATACCGTCGTAAATAATGATTACATATTCATCCCCGAATGACTCATGACTCTAGCAGGCATCTCTTTAGCATTTTTTTCTCGGAGTCATCGTGATTTTTGTGAAAAATCAAATTCTCTGAAATAGATGTAAAAGAAAAACATTATAAAATGGTAAATGCAAAATATTTTTTTCGCATTATATTCCCTCGATGCTTGCGTATTTATAAAGACATTTTTATTATTTGTAATTCGCTTCCTTTATTGAAAAAATATTTATCGGATGAACGGACGCGGACATTCGTCGATCCTAAATTAGATCGATAGCGTAAATTCTCTGTGCGGTGAGGGCAGAATGGACACTTGCACTGCGGCTCCTTGCCACACTCGAATCGCCTGTGTCTCACGAGGGAGCCTCGCTGCTGATAGCCCTTTCCGCATTGCTCGCACGAATATGGCAACTGCGTTCGTGACTTCACCATCAATATTATCCTGGAATTCTTGCTCAACGGCAGTACAGGATTCTCCGGATCAGGATCCTCCGTATCAGAATCCTCCGTATCAGAATTCTCCGGATCGGGATTCTCAGGATTCCTCTGTAGATTCTTCGACAGGATATCTGCGATTGAGAGTCAAACAAAAAGAATACAGAGTTAGTTAACGTTAATTGAAGAAAAATAAAAAAAAAAAAAAAAAATAACGAAACACGAGGAAAAAAATAAATATTAAAAAGTAGGAATGAACAAAAGTTCGAAGAGTTTTACGTCGAACGATGGGGATTTTTTTTTTATATAAAAATATCTTTCTTTTTTTTTTCGTCTCTCCTGAAAGCGAAAGCATGCACATGGTTAGTGTGTGGCATGCACACGTGGTTCTATCTAACTATACATAAATGTAATACGAGAGCGACATTCATACCGTCGTAAATATTTATTACATATTCATCCACGAATGACTCACGACTCTAGCAGGCATCTCTGTTTAGCATTTTTTCTCGGTGTCATCGTGATTTTTGTGAAAAATCAAATTCTCTGAAATAGATGTAAAAAAAAAAGATTATAAAATGGTAAATGCAAGACATTTTTTTCGAAGTATATTCCCTCGATGCTTGCGTATTTATAAAGACATTTTTATTATTTGTAATTCACTTCATTTATTGAAAAATTATTCATCGGATGAACGGACGCGGACATTCGTCGATCCTAAATTAGATCGATAGCGTAAATTTTCTTTCCACGATGAAATCGTCTTATGTGTCTATAAACGTGACTGCGTTGTTTCATTTTGTTCTTGCAATATGGACACTTGAATTTCGGTGTCTGACCGCATTCGAAATCTGTGTGTCGTTTCAGGCCCCACGCGTGCACATAAGTCTTTGCGCAACGCGGACAACGATGTCTCGTCTCGATGGGATTCCTCAGTAATGGTGTCTGTGCTCTCGTACGCATCGGTGCACAATAATTCAGACACGGAGCCGCGTATTCGAACGTTACAGGTTCAGGAAAATCCATATTATCTTCGTTTCCAATAACGGAGCAAAAATTCAGCTCGTTCTCGTACTTGACATGCTGTACATAGTCTGCAACATAAGAACAAAATTATCGTTAGTAATAATAAAGCCGCAAAAAAAAAAAAAAATCGACATACTTTGGGTATTCTAGGCGCCGTTTTCCTCGACACCCATTGTGTATCACAACAAAATCTAACAAAGAACAAAAAAGTTTGATACGAAAAAAAAAAAATGAAGAAATCTGAAAAGAAATATTGATGTAAAACCGTCGTTTTACGATTAGACTCCAATAATTCACATTTTTCTTTATTATCAATTCCGACAGATCTCGGTCGATGAAAGCGTTTTACATTTCGCAGTCGAAAATATATGCGAAACAGGAGCATAAATCACGTTTTTTTTTTTTTTTATTTTTCTTTTTTTTTTTTCAGAAGATATCCGACTTCTGTTGCTTTGGAAACAGTGCAACAACGAATTAAGGGATTTAGAGTGAGGATAGTGCACGAACATCGATGATTAATAGGCAAATTAAACGATGATCTTCAATACACTGATCGTACACTTTGGACATCATCGGGAAAAGTCTAGTCGCGAAGAATAAAAAAAAACGATCTTCCTGAGTAGTTTTATTCTCAACTGGGAGATTCGATGATGTAGATCCGTTTGCCAGAATGCTTTCTACGTATGTGTTCGTTAACGTGAGCCTTCTGTTTGCAACGGGCCTCGCAGTAGGGACACTTGAATCTCGGCGCAAGTCCGCACTCGTAACGTAAGTGGCGCTGAAGGCTTTTGTTAGCCGTGTAACCGTTTCCGCACTTTGGACAAACGTGAATCAAACGATTAGCCGATCTACGAGGATAACCGCCACCCTCGGCTTTCGCTACTCCTGGATAAACGCTCCCGTACTTTCCGTACAGATGATCGTAGCGTTGTACTTCTGAAATCACAAAATTTCATCGAGTTAGTTAGATTTTTTTGTTGTTTTCTATGATAAAATAACGAATATTAGACAGAGGTAAAGACAGATGGTCTACGAACGCTGAAGATGTAAAACACACGAAATGAGATATACAACGATAATAAACAAGATAAAGAAAAGAAAAATAAAGAAAAAAAAAAACTCACTCGACTCGTTCGGCATTATCCTCGTTTCACTTTACCTGCGAGTCAATTAAATAATTGACTGTTCGTTTGGGATACAAATTCATTGGACGCAATTGTTTCGTTCTTTGTTACTTTTTTTTTCTCTCCCACAACTGTACAGATTTGATTTTTTTTTTTCTTCGAAGATTGTACTTATAAGAAAAAAAAAAAAAGAAAAAAAAAAAAAACATCACTGAAATATCACGAATCCTCACGACTTCAGATCGATGAAGAATACATTTTCACCGGGATGCTTTTTTCTTATGTGAGAATATATCTGTGACGTTTGTTTGCTGCGTAACTCGCAGTAAGGACACTTGAATCTCGGTAGTTGTCCGCATTCGAATTTGAAGTGCCGCTTGCAGTTGCTCTTCAGAGTGAATCCCCGCAAACATTTGGGACAGTAAAAAAGACCGGATTGTCGTTGCGGCGGATAATGACGAATGGTTAATCCACTGGGACCTGCCAAACTCTCGTACGGTGCCAACCTCAGTGTACCTGAAAAAATCGAAGACCAGCTTCGTTAGTACTGTTTTGTTCGAACGGTGAAGCTGATGATAGGAAAGAAAAAAGCGGAATTCCGCAGACTGGAACTTCCTCGCAGAAGACAATAATTTCTTCATGATAATAACTAGCGTTGCAAAGCGTACGAAACACGAAATTAAACATGTCTGTGAAACCAAATACCAACAATATTATTAATCGACAAAAGGAGCGACGGTAACATCGTGTATAATATTTCAATCATTTTTTTTCTTTTTTTTTTTTTTGTTTCTTGAAGGAATTATCGACGTTCGACTGGCTTTTTTTTTATTGACACCATTAAGATTCCACTGATTTACAAAACGGAACCGTTAGTATCCAATCGTCGGTTGCCATATCGCGTGACGATCGATTGTCGAGATCTAAAATAAAAAAAATATTTTGAGAAGCAACATACAGCTTTGACAAATGAAGAAAATAAAAAAAAACAAAATGACAATCGTTATGGGAAATTTGTGTCTCGAAGGTCTCTTTGGTTTTTATTAAATTCTAATATTTGAGATGCACCACGTAGACGCGTTGTTGATCTTTGTGACGAGTTCTTATGTGGCACATGACGTTCGATGTTTGTTTGCTTCGAAACTCGCAGTAGGGACACTGGAATCTCGGTTCCTGTCCGCATTCGTATTTGAAGTGACGATCGCGATTGCTCTTGCGAGAGAAACTATGCAAACACTTCGGGCAGTAGTAACGAGTATTATCGGGCTGTGAGGCGCAAGGATTGCAGTTCACGTTGACACTGGGACCCGCCATATTCGTATACGAATCCATCCTGAAGAGATCTGAAAAAGAAAATTGGATACAAAGTTCGTTAATACTGTTGGCACTTTGCTGAAATAACGTGAGTGACGAAGTTTCGTTATTTGTTGCAAAGCCGGATCTTCCTTGGTGATCGAAAAATAAAAACATATACGTCAGTCGTAACATATTATTAAACAAAAAAAACATCGCTCGACGCACGGGATGCAACGTGCATGAAATTAATTCATCGTAATGTTATCCCATTGATTCGCCGTAGAAAAAAAAAAATATATATATATATGTGAACAATGATACGAATTATTTGTGAAGCAATATCAACGGGTCACTGGACGTATTTATTTACAGAAGACAACATATTTCCGAAAACAATTAATTTCAACGAAAAATGAATTATCGAAAATGCGAGATACGCGAATCTCGAAAAATCGTTTTCAGATAATTACGACGCGTTAAATCTAATACTTCAGATGCACAACGTAGACGCGTCGTCCAACGTGACGAGTTCTTATGTGAGACATTACGTTCGATGTCTGTTTGCTGCGAAAGTCACAGTAGGGACACTGAAATCGCGGCTCCTGTCCGCATTCGTATTTGAAGTGTCTCGTCATGCTGCCCTTTACGTTGAATCCGCGTCCGCACTTGGGGCACGAAAACGGTTTGCCGATATCCGAAGTTTGGTAAGATGATGAAAACGGAGATTTCGTTGAGGGATCGATGCTTTGCCTCGTTTGTGAGTAGTAATCGCCGGATGAGTGACGCTGACCCATGGAATCTCTCGAACTAACATCTTCCTCGTCGACTCGGCAATCGACCGCTCGGAGTACGTAATTCAGATCCAGATGTGGAGGTACGTAGTAACCTGTAATTCCAACGTTAGTTTATTAATGGAAGAGATCACGACAAAGCTGTGCGACCCATTGATATATAAATAGATATATAGAAACAAAAACACATATCGCTCTCCCGCACAGATACATACGTATCTACAACATGCCGCACGACCTCGGAACACAAATTATTCGAACTATACATTTTTATAGTTAATTACAAAGATATTTCGGACTTTTTAAAAAATTTTGTATCGAATTCGTCAATTCACAAACATTTGACAAAATCGTTGATTGCGGCGTCGTGGAAAATCTACGGCGCGTTTGCGTCATAAACCTTCAGATAGTGAACTACTCGAATCTTTTGATGATACTTCGAGCAGCAAGAACTGCTTGTAACATCTTAAACATCTATACATTCCGATCGTTGTATCTCGCAGATCAATCGTTTTTCTTATTTCGCTCGGATAACATCCTGAAAGATATTGAATTTGGAAAACATTATTGATATACGATTTTAATTAGTTAAAAATCGGGAAAAGGATTTCTTCACGCATACTGAAAAATTGGACGAAGATTGCTTAAACGCATTTCGAGCGCTCGTAATAATAATGGCGAGTAAATGGACTCATTTTATTGCGATTCTCCAATCGTGAAGATAAACATCTCTTGGGATTAATAAAAAAGAAAAAAAATTACTCGCTGATAAAATTCATCTCTGACAACAGAATACACATATTTACTCTTCTTTTAAGTTATTTACATAATCAAAGTGTGCTGTTGATTGTTGTTTTTTTTTGTTTTTTTTGTAATTTTTATCGTAAAGATAATGCCGCGAGATCGCGACAGAGACTCGAATAGAGACTTTAACTCTGTGGGACTATCTCTGGGGGGCTATGACTTTCTCTAATATCGACGTGAGATTTCGTCACTCCGGGGTTTCTTTCGAATATCGAAAAATGTTCAAAAGCTAAAAAAAATTGTTAATTCGAAGCTATTAGTTTCACTCGTTTCTGTAGTCTTGTCTCGTTAGCCTGGCGTTCGTGGCAATGTCGACACAGTACAACTCCTGATTGGGATGAAAGGTCCTTATGTGAGTCCAAACGTGAGTTCTTTGACGCAGATGATGCTTGCAGTATGGGCACTCGAATCTCTGTGGTGTTCCGCATTCGTATCTGTAATGACGGATCATGTGGCTGCGATGTTTGTAGCTTCGGCAACATTTCGGACACGGATGACGCTGTATCGTTTGATCGCCGTAGACTGGTTCCCTCGATACTCGTCGTACCGTTATCCAACCCTTCGATCTGCGCTCTGCAACGAATAAGAATATTTTTTCAAGATTAGTCGAATTCCAATCGATACTCGAGTCACTCGCGTTCGAAGCTTCACCAAGCAAACGAAACTTCCACCTACGTCGCGAAGAGAAACGTGCACACCTCACAGCTCTCTAAAATTCAGGCGCAATGTTTTTTTTTTTTTTTTTCGTTTCTTGTGTTTTTTTTCTTTTTTTTTTCTCAAAAATGTTATACAACATTAACAAAACACTGAGATTTTCATCAATAATGTCTTTTTCATTTTATGTTACAATATACAAGTGGACGTTGTGTGAAACATTTTTTTGAAAATATAATCACGACAAGCTAATCGTGAGGGACGATATAATATAAATAATAGATCTCGTAATCGTATCGGCCGATTAAGAAAAAGGTATCGCGGTTTCTTCTTGTTTCGGCAACTTGGAGATATCGACGTAGCAGACCGCACAATTGGGATGTTTGCCCCGTATGTGTCTGTAAATGTGATCTTTTCGTTTGTTGAGGAATCCACAGTAGGGACAAGCGAACTTCAGATCACCGGGGTTCACACCTGATTGCTTTCGATGTATGCGCTTCGGGTAGACGTAAGCAGCTGATATCCAACCTGCGGACAAGTTTAGTTCATTGTGAGAATCATAAGTTCCGATTGGCTTACTGCGGTCATTGCGATAGTCTCGAATGTAAGATAGGCGAATTAAATAAATGATAATAATACAACGAACAAACAATCAAGAGACAGAACCACCACCGGAAGTATTATTAAAAAAAATTTTTTTAAATCTACTTATACTATATTAGTTAATCGGGTCTTTCAGCGGGATATGAAAGGCGAGACTGCGTCTGTGATGTTAGAAACGAGGCGTTAGTCCATTATGAAATGAGGACGAATTTTCGCGAAGCAATATTTCTTACTTTTATTCACAAAGATCCGAAATATATGCTGACAAAATGGGAGCAATCAGACTTGTTGCTGGTTGTCTAAAGCGTAAACTTCGAAGGCCGGATGATATTTCTTTATGTGCGTATAAACGTGAGGTCTGTGTTTCGATATATATTTGCAATAAGGACACCCGAAGCGCGGTTTCTTGTTGCACTCATATTGCAAGTGTCTGTGCAATCCGCTATTCCATATGTATGTTTTTCCACATTGGAAACAATCGTATTTGCCGTATTTCTTCTTCTTCTGCTTTGTGGAATTTTGTAAACGCGTCCACCTCTTCGGTATCAAACGACCGATACGATTATCCGATTTGACATTCACTAAATCTGAAAAAAAAAAAAAGAAATAATAAGTTTATTAATCGTTTGTACAACGTATGCGTATCGATAAAACCATTGATTAGCATTTCCGAAGAAAAAAATGACGAAATATGTTGAATGGTGCAATTCGTAAGGATGAATCACAACGGAGGATAAAATTACTGGGTGTACAATAATCATTACCCATTTTACCCATTGTATTACCATTGTAATTACCAATTTGTCTTTTTATTGATATCAATATTCTTTTTTGGTTTTTTTTACCGATCATAAAAAAAGATATTAAGGTATTTCTTGTTTGTCAACGGCGTAAACGGCTTTCGACGGATGATTTATCTTGATGTGCGCGTAAACGTTGTGTCTATGCTTCGCTATATGAGTGCAATATGGACAATGAAAACGCGGATCTTTGCCGCATTCGTACTGCAAATGTCTGTGAAGTCCGCGATACCATTTATACGTCTTTCCGCAATTATGACACTCGAATCTTCCTCGTCCGTTAGAGTGGCTGTTTATACGTTTCTTCTGTGTGGGTACCCAACGTCCACAACGTGGATCCCAATCGAAATCACCGATCGCTGAAACACAAAATTGTCGATTAGCTTTACAAAATTTTGTTCGTCGACGACAATAAAGTCGATAGCGTTCGTACCACTAATAAAGAATTATAGTGTCTATAAACGTGTGGAGAGTCGAAGACAATTACAAACGGAGGTTTGGATCCATTTAATAGCCAACGACAAGAATTACCAATAATTGTTACAATTATTGACACCAACGGTAATAGTAGAATTGTCAACGATTTACAAATTAATTGTCGTTGAAAGAATTTGGGAATTGAAAAACGTGTATCAAGACGGTTGTTGTTTGTCGAGAGCGTAGACCGGCATAGACGGATGACTCGCTTTGACGTGAGAATAAATTTGATATCTTCGTTTCTTAACGTAGGGACAATATGGACAATTAAAACGCGGATCTTTGCCGCATTCGTAGTTCAAATGAGTGCATAGAGAACGATGATATTTGTATTTCTTTCCGCAATTGTGACAATCGAAGGGTCCACGTGCGTTTGACTTGTAAGAAGCGCTAATGCGTTGCTTCGCGACGGGAACGTAAAGGCCGCAATCGTCTTCCCGGTCGTACGCACCGACAACTGAAAATACAAGAATCAATTATTAGTTCGACGGATGTATTCCCTACATAAACGTCTTATCTTTTAATATTAACCGAGAAAAGGAAATTTGCGTAAACTTACAAAAATCGCGTGATTATTTCTTCGTCGTGCGTGAATTTTAATGTTTGATGATTCGTAACGGGGAAATACGAAGAAAAAAAAAAGCAGAAAATTTTACAATCCATTAAGTACAATAATACAATTATATTAGTTAAAATTTTTACATTTTTCGAATATATCCGATATCTGAAAAGAGAGCGTATCATATCTGTTGTTTATCCAGAGCGTAGATAGCCAAAGTTGGATGATTTGCTTTGATATGCGAATAAACGTACGGACGATGTTTAGCTAAATACGGACAATAGGGACAAACAAATCGCGGTTCCTTGCCGCATTCGTATTTCAAATGTCTGTGAAGACCCCGATACCATTTGTAAGTTTTTCCACAATTATTACAGTCGAATTTTCCTGGTGCACTCGAGTGTTGTGACGTAACGCGTCTCTTGCCGGGAATCAAAAGTCCATAACGATCGTTCCATCCGAAATCAGCGAGTACTGAAAACAGAAGTATATCGATTATTCCATAAATCGCAAAGTTATAGATGATAAAAAAAAATTAATTACAAAAATATAAGTCAACATTGTTTACGAGTTCATCGATGTTTCACCGAAGACTTTTGGAGTAGCAAACCACTAAACTACGCAAGATACAGACAAAATTACAATATTACAAATTATTTATTCGATGGGAGTGCATAATAAAAATCAAATTGGTTTCTCAGTGTCGAAAGCATAAACCGCCAATTTCGGATGCATCGTCTTGATATGAACGTAAACGGTGCTTCTGTCTTTCCCTTTGTAGATGCAATAGGGACACTGGAAACGTGGCGCTTTGCCGCATTCGTATCGCAGATTTCGCTGAAGATCTCGATGCGATTTATAAACCTTTCCGCAACTCTGACGTTCGCAGCTTTCTGGAGCGGAGTTGCTTGGGGAACGTCGACGCGACTTTTCTCGTGGGCATCTCGTCTTCACGGGGATTACGGAGTTTGATGGTCCCATTTCTGAAATCATCGTGTCATTAATTAATTTCTTTTTTCATTCACTTTGCGAGTCTTCCTACGAGTTATCTAACGGGAATCAGATAAAGAATTGTTTCAAAATAAATATACGTTTAACGAATAATTGTCGTTATTAGACGATCGTTGTTTTACTGAGCGTAAGTTACAATTTACGATGTTACAATTAATCGAAGTATTTGTTCGGACGTCAAGATAAAATCACATTGGTTCTTGAGTATCGAGAGCGTAAACCTCTAAAATCGGATGATGCGTTCTTATGTGAGAATAAACGTGACATTTGTGTTTTCCCTTGTAAATGCAATATGGACATTGGAAACGCGGTTCCTTGCCGCATTCGAACCGCAAATGACTGCTCAATCCCCGATACCATCTATACGTCTTGCCGCAATTATGACAATCGAAACTTTCTCGTCCTCGAGAGCTGTGCGCGATGCCTCTGGAACGCCTTCTCCTTTTGGCGGAAATCGGCGGACCCATTGAATTCCATGTGGCGTCGTTGAGCGCTGAAAACACAGGGATTATCTTTATATTTATGTTCCAGTGACTTGTCGACGTGTCTATTATACTACAGAACATATTTTAAAAAATATTCAATTAAATACGTGAACACATATATCGCTTGTACTGTGAGAAATAAGATAACGTCTTTATTGAAATAAATTCCGAACTAAATGAAAAATATGATTATGAATTTTGCTGTTCCACGTCCAGAGTGTAGACTTCGTGTGCCGGATGTTGAATCCGAATGTGAGAGTAAACCTGTGACGGTTGTTTCTTCAAATAGCTACAATAGGGACAACGAAAACGCGGCGGTTTGCCGCATTCGTACTGCGCGTGTCGCCGTAATCCGCGATACCATGTGTACGTTTTTCCACAATTTTGACAACCAAATCTTCCACGTTCGCTAGGATACTTTCGGCATCTTTTCCTCTTGACGGGAAATACACGATCCCCAATATTCGCGGATCCGGAATTGATAAATGCTGAAAACACAAGAAGTTTGTTTATTATTTTTACACTGTTGTTTTGTAGAGAGTTAATTTTATTTACCGTTATCATTGGGACAGGAACTGGAAACATGCAACGCATGCCTTAGACAATGATTAATTAATTTTCCGTTACTGTTGAACGTTTATTGAAAACTAAAATGATTTATTGTTTCTCATTGACTGAAAATAATTTTAAAAAATAACGTCAACGTTGCTCCTGAGTGTCTAAAGCGTAAACCGGGAGCGTCGGATGATGCTTTCTAATGTGCGAATAAACTTGAGATCTTTGCTTCTTTAAAAAATCACAATATGGACAAGAAAAACGCGGTGGCTTTCCGCACTCGTATTGTGAATGGCTGTGAAGTCCCCGATACCATCTATACGATTTTCCGCAATCGTGACAATCGAATCTTCCCCGTTCGCCGATCGTCCTGCGCGAAGAATTCCGAAAGCGTTTTCTTCTGCTGGGAATCAAACGGGGAAGACGGCTCTCCGATCCAACGTCGAAAGCTGAAATCACAAGATAATCAATTACTTTTAGATTTTTTTTCTTTTCTCCACTAATAACGACGAGTACTTTCTATCGTTACTAAAAAATCTGCAATGGGTGAAAAAAAAAAAGAAAAAAATAAAATAAAACGACAAACGTTTAGAATTCAGAATCGAAACCATCCGATCGATCTATAAATAATTACAATTTCTCATTGACCGCAATTATTTATTCGTCATGTGAACATCAGGATTGCGGACGAGTGTCTATAACGTAAACTTCCCGAGACGAATGACAATGCTTGATGTGCGCGTAAATTTCGCTTTTGTGTTTCTTCAGATAATCACAATAGGGACAACCGAAACGTGGATCTTTGCCGCACTCGTATTTCACATGCCTGTGAAGTGAGCGATAATACTTGTATGATTTTCCGCAATTCACGCAATCGTATTGACCCTTTTGGTGAAAATTATCCCGGCCACGCAGGGACGCTGCTCTGCTGGAAATCGGACGATCGACACGATTTTCCCATCCTACACAGCTGTTCACTGAAAACACAACGTAAAACGATCAATTTTACATCTTTGAGTCGACAAGTTTTAATCATATGAATTTTTACATTGTTAAAGACATACAAGCGATGAATTATAATTAATGAATCGAAAAGTACAATTAGAATTACTGATCGCATTAACGTCGCTTTGCTTTTCTTTTTTTTTTTTTTTAAACAATGTTCGTCGATCATCACTGGGGTTGGATGTCTATGGCATAAATTTCATTGCCAGGATGGCATCGTTCGATGTGTTCATAAACGTGACGTTGAAGTTTCTGCATATTGGTGCAATACGGACAACCGTATCGGGACTCTTTGCCGCACTCGTTTTTCATATGTCTGTGAAGCGAGCGATAGTACTTGTAAGATTTCCCGCAATTCACGCAATCGAATTGACCCGCGCGGTTAAAATTGCTCCGGCCACCCAACGACGCCAATCTGCCGGGAATCGGACGATCGACACGATTCTCCAACTCAACATAGCTGTTTACTGAAAACAGAAAGTAAAACGATCGATTTTACATCTTTGAGTCGTTTAGTTTTAACGGTATTAATTTACATTGTTAAAGACCTACGAACGATGAATTATAATTAATAAGTCGAAAAGTACAATTAGAATTACTGATTGTATTAACATCACTTTGTTTCTTTTTTTCTTTACAATGCTCGTCGATCATTATGTGGATTGAGTGTCTATGGCATAAATTTCTTCGCCAGGATGGCATCGCTTGATGTGCGCATAAACGTGACGTTGAAGTTTCTGCATATTGGTGCAATACGGACAACCATATCGGGGCTCTTTGCCACATTCGTGCTGCAAGTGCGTGCGAAGAGAGCGATGATAATTATAAATTTTGCCACAAGCTGAGCAAACGAATTTCCCTGGTGCCTGAGAAGCGCGCATTCGCCTTCTGGGAATTAATTCACCGATCTGTCCGACGTTCACGCCGACGATGACTATTCCTGAAACACAAATTGAAACATTATTTCTTCGCGTTATTCCTGAATCGGATAGAACTCTTCAAATACAATTGTCTTTTCGTGTGTTTCTCACACGCGTAGCTTTCGGTATTCAATGAAAAATATTTAATAATTGAAAATCTAAATTTTATTAACGGTGATTTATTGAATGACAAAATCGCAATTAGGTGGATTGTTGCGTGTCGAGAGCGTAGACCGCTCGAGAGGGATGATCTTTTTTTATATGGGAATAAACCTGAGATCGTTGCTTTCTTAAATAAGTACAATAGGGACAAGAAAAACGCGGCGCTTGTCCGCATTCGTATTTCATGTGACGATGAAGCGAACGATAATACGTGTATATCTTGCCGCAAACGAAACACTCGTTAATTCCGGGACCCTTGCCGCCTGTGTTTCCTCGGACGCGTCGCCTCCTGCCGGGTATCAAACGTTCAATACGATTCTCCCATCCCGCTTCGACGATATCTGAAAGCACAATATTGGTCATTATTTAGAATAATTCGTTACTCGACAAAGTCCAACATAAGGTTTACATCTTAAGCTCGAATAATCAATGATCCGCGAGAGGACGCTGAAATGATCGATAACGCTAATAGTAATCACAACTTTTATTCGATATGATTGTTTATCCTCACAGTTTTTGTAAATTTTCGCAATTTTCTTATTTTTTTTTTTTTATTTAAAACACGAATTACCTTGATAACAAAAGTGTTCAATAGAGGGGTCAGGACTGTTGTTGTACATCCAAAGCGTAAACCGCACGACTCGCGTGATGCTTCTTGATATGACTATAAACCTGCGATCGTTGCTTCTTTCTATAACTACAATATGGACAGTTGAAACGCGGCTCCTTGCCGCATTCGTACTGTAAATGACTGTGAAGCGATCGATAATAGTTATACATCTTTCCGCAATTGTAACAAGCGAATTTTCCACGTCCCTGCGATATATTCGTAGTGCCGCGAATGCGTCTCCTCTTAACGGGAACGTAACGGCCGATATCGTTATCCCATCCGGCATCGTCGATTCCTGAAACACACAAGATGCATCGATTATTTCGTTGTTTCGCTTATCAATCGATTAAATACGTATAACGATATCGTCGAGTATTCAAAGGAGAAACAGTCAATTGTACAAAATTTCGTAGTGAAAGATATTTAATCGATCAAACGTTAGACAAATCGATTTGCGAATAGATCTGCGATTTTTGGCTCATCGTAGAATCATAATGACAATCGAAGAGCGGATTTTTGCCACATTTATACTGCAAATTATTGTGAAATCGACGGATCCCGTTTGCATGTATTTCCACAATGATAATAATCGACTTTACCATCTTCTTGGTGCGCAGATAACGTCAGAGTTCCTTTGATCCAATTGCGTCGAATACTGAAATCAGATAGTTTATGTTACTAATAAAATAATAATTCAGACAAATGTTAAGCGGACAAGATATTCGAAGATATTCGTGGGAATATTTTGCAATGAGTAAACAACTAATTGCAATATAACATTTATTAAATCCGTTTATTTTTTCGATGGATCACTGAGTCATCTTTTCCGTGTCGATGGCGTATAAAGGTTGATAACGATGCCTCGATTTCACGTGCGAATAAACGTGAGCTTTGTGCTTTCCTTTGTAAGTGCAATAGGGACAACTGTAACGTGGTTTTCTGCCGCATTCGTTTCGCAAGTGTCTCGCGAGTCCGTGGGACCATCTGTACGTTTTTCCGCAATTGTGACACTCGAACTTTCCCGATGATCCGTGGGAAGTCATAGGCGGACGACGAGTCCTCTTCGCGGGAATGTATACACCACCAGCCGACCGATCATAGCTGTACGCTGTAAACAAAGTTTCATCGATTATTTGTACATATTTCGTTTTTTTTTCTCTCATAAATTGGAACAAATTATTAATATTATTAGTTACGCCGGAGCTGAAATCTGATAGGAACAAGAAAAAGAAAATTGAAACACACATCAGCGATACAAATTTAATATTAAACATTTAATGTTATAGATATGAATGAGTGATAACTCTGCGATAATTACTCTTCGCGTCTCAACTATCGCAATCGATTTCGATCGGTGCTTCAAATTTTTCTACAGAAATCCGATAGATGATAACTGAAACAAGAAATTTTGTTGATTATATTTACATATTCGCTGCCGAGTAGAACAATGATGTGTTCGTAAAAAAATAAATGTTGGGACGAGCAAAAGGCAAAAATTAAAGTTTTTCGACTGCGAAGTTAATAGATGGAAGTGACAAAAGAATATTAATGTTTTTTTCGACGATTTGTTATAAGAAAATTGCGTTTATTGAAACAATTCATTCACCGACGAGACAGCGGAATCAACTTGTTGCATGTCGAGCGCATAGACGTCTTGAAAAGTGTGATGAACTTTGATGTGCGAATAAACGTGAGACCTGTGCTTTCCTGCGTACGGACAATATGGACACTTGAAACGCGGAGCTTTTCCACATTCGTACTTCAAGTGTCGGTCGAGTGCGCAATACCATTTGTATGATTTTCCGCAATTCGAACAGACGAAGTTTCCTTGCGCGTGAGATTTGTATGACGTGCCGCGAGCTCTTCTCCTCTTTCCGGGTATCAAACGGCCAATATCCATTCCGGGACCGCTGATAGCTGAAAACGAAAGTTCATTAATTCATTTGTACATTTCTCTTATCATTAATCACGAAAAAAATTAATTTTTTCATATTAATAAGTGTTTTTTTTCTTTTTTTTTTTTTTTAACAATGTGCTAAATAACATATTACGGAAAAAAGCTTCGACAATTAAAAAGCAACAGAAAAAATTGCAATTTTATGTTTATTGAGAGATTTCATTCGGAAACATTAAGATGCTTGTTGAGTGTCCAAAACGTATACGGGTTGCGAACGATGTCGCTTCTTGATGTGCAGATAAACCTGAGATCTGTGTTTCTTTATGTAATTGCAATATGGACAACCGAACCGCGGCGGTTTGCCGCATTCGTACTGCCAATGTCTGCGAAGATCTCGATACCATTTATACGTTTTTCCACAATTATTACAGGTGAAATTTCCTGGTCCGGTTACGTTGGAAATGGTACCGCGATAGCGACGTCTCCTTACGGGAATTAAACGGCCGACGCGATTTGCCCGATCCTCACTCGTTGCTGAAAACACAAGATACATTTTTTATATTTATATTTTACTGTTTCGACAATTGTGACGAATTATTCGGTTCTATATGGAGCAGTCGAACGGCTGAAAATGTACCTGAAATCCAAGTTTGGTATTGAGCTTAAAAAATTGAATGATATCGGAACAACAACGAGGGCGCAATAATTCGTAATGCCGAAGATTCCGTAAAATTTTGTTAATATTTTCGTGATTAATACAGAGGATCAACGGTATCGAGATCCAATGTTGCAACATCCAATTGCGGATGTCGCGATCTCACGTGACTATAAATCGTCGATCGATAATTTGCTTTATGATCGCAATAGGGACACTGGAATCGAGGCGATCGATCGCAGCCGTATTTCTCATGCCTCCTGAGATCCTTTCGGTTAATGTAACTTCGTCCGCACTGTATGCAAATGTATTGTCTCGGGCGATCATCTCCTCGCGATGTTTCTGCAAACAAAAGATATAGAATCGCGTTAATAGGAATAACAAAAAAATCCGAACGTTCGGTATGCGAGTTGATCAGAGTAAAATCTTTGATGCAACTTTTCTTCTCACAGCATTGATAATCACCGATTAATCACGGATTCAATTTATCCTGCAAACGATTTTTATTACATAATTTGTTGTATTTTATTCGCGGTAGCAGTTTGGAACTTCCGGTCAGCGAAATTATATTTTTCTCAGTTTCAATCATTGCAACAGGATAAATAGCTGTACAACGAATTTCTATCGAAGAATCATTGTTTAAATTTAATACCCAATCAGTAACAAGTGTGAATGACGACGACCTTCAACAGGAAGCACAATAAATGAAAAAGCGTCGATGTTATTTCGGTAAAATAGTCGGAAGTGTAATTTACTCCGTTATCATCCGTATGACTTTAACCTCACAGCCTTTGTGTCTCATTCTCACGTGTCTATACATATTCGAGGAACAAGTGGCCAGATGATCGCAGTAAGGACACCCGTAACCCGGTGGCTTTCCGCATATGTAACGCATGTGACGTATACATGTTATTTTTTGCGTAAAACGATGTAAACACTTTGGACACTCGTATTTTTTATTAGGTCCCAGTTGATAGGTATTCGACCATTGTGAAGATTCCATTGCGCGTTCGTTGTACTTGACGACACTTGTATCTGTAACAGTAATCGATCGATAGTCATGAGCCATGAAATTCTAACATAAATCGTCTGACGATTGTTACGAGAATTTTTATTCATCGTTACAAAAATTCATTCCGATAGTCAATCGAGAAATTATATTTTGTCAATAATACCAAAAAAAAAAAACAACGTATTATGCGGAAACACAATGAAAATATAAAAAACAAGTGTAATTCGCATAGTGTAGAGATATTAGTCTATTTAATTAACAGCTCGACGATTTTTTTTTTTCACGTATTCATAAACATTTGCAATTAATGCATTTCATAGACTGAAATCTTTGTCTTTCGCTTTCCTCGACGAGCGGTGATTTCCATCGTACGAATCTGAAACAATTATCAGTGACAATGATGTTAACTATCATCGTATCTGAAATTATTTGAGAATTCAGGAACCGTGGGAAGGATTTTTTTTTCAGGGCTATCGAATGAATAAAAATGAAGCAATGGACAACGTGAGAAAATGAGTATAAATTATTTTTTTGGGAATGATAAAAGACAGTCTATTAGACCCTTTCTTTCGGAAAGAGCCTCACAACAGTTGCGTCGCAACCTCCGTGACTCTTTCTTATGTGATTATAAACGCTCGACGAGTACCTCGCGCGAAATCCGCAAACCGAACACGCATAACCCGGCGGTTTACCGCAATAATATCGCACATGATCGACAACGGTTGTCTTCTGGGTGAAACGACGAAAGCATCCGAGACACTCGAAACTCTTTGGTCCGCTCTGATGACATCGATAAGCTCCGGCTATAACGTCGCGTCCGTTCTCCGAATCTTGGCAAATCACTCTGCACAAACCTGTAACAGTGGATGATAATACTTTGTCAGGTATAAGTGAAGAGTTTCGAACGAATGATTCGTAGACGACTTTTCGGAGGATACTCTCGCGTGTGACCTTCGAGAAACGAAGAAGAAATTATATACAAATACGTGCAATCATTCGCACATAGATTCGACGATAGAGAACAGCCGCTTTATGAAAAATAATATATTTTTAATGATATTTTGCAGAAAAAAAAAAGGACAATGCAAGATGAAAGAAGTACCAAAGAAAATTCGTCGAGAAGCCGTTCTATGGTAACTACGACGCGTAGTGCTGTTTCATTGTCCCGCTACCGCTCGGATAAAGATTTTCGTGTTTTTTTATGTGTGATACAAGATTTTTTCATGAGAGACCAGTAATCGCAATGGATTCAGGCAAAACGCGGAGATTGTCTGCAATGGTACCGCAGATGAGTTACGATGTTTTCCTTGTCGATGAAGGTATGGAAGCACTTTAGACACTGATATCTTCTCGAACCGCTACTGATCTTGTGATATTTTTCGATCGAAACGTAGTTCTCGTTTTCTCGATTCTCGATGTTCTCGATGTCGATATCTAAAACAATGTATATCAATACTCGTCAGATCTACAAATTTAAGTAATAAGAAAACTACGATCTTCGGAATTCCACGAAAAATACGAATAAAATAACAAATAATGCGGCACCTCGTCCCGTTTCAATGATAGGAAGTAATGAATGAAAAACGGTTGGAAGATCAAAATCGGAACACAGAGTTTATTACTCGTAAAGCTGAATTGCTTTAACCTCGTTATTCGAATGTTTCGTTCGGATGTGTCTGTAAACATTAAATGGATAAACCGCCGAATAATTGCAGTACGGACACGCGAATCGTCGTGGTTTTTGTCCGCACTGATATCGCAGATGTTGAAGCATCGTCGACTTAATGGGATAACGACGAAAACACTTCAGGCACTCGAATCTTCTGGTTCCAACGAGATGTTCGAGATAATGGCAGGTTAGTGTACCGTCTCCGACCCCTGCAACAGCAATTACAAAGGTATTGAATATCGTCCGTCTTTCAAACGTATTTCGAATGATAAAAAAAAAATTCTTCCTTCAAAATTGCTTAGACGATTGGGATAAAAACACAAAAATAACTATGCAATATTTGTCATATTGTATAAAAACAGTAAACAATGAAACATGAGAATTGTGAAATTCTAAAATTTAAGTCTATCCGTCTGATTTTCCTGTAAATAGTGAATGAATAGGGCAAACGAGAGCATCCGAGGCATTCGAATCTTCGGCGAAAGAATTTTCCCTGTTCCCTGAAACATCATAAGCAATTTTAAAATTATCTGTTTCGGATGCGTTGTTTTTTTTTTCTTTTCGCAATAAAACATTGAACGCTGCAAAAAATTTTGTTAATTTTCGTATAAAGTATATAACATAAAAAAAAAAGTGTTTTGCGGAATCGTGAAATGATTAAAAACATTTGATGAAGATACTGATCTTTAATGGCATAAAAAAAAAACAACAAATTGTAGTTATTGACTGTAAATCGAAATTTACTTCTTCAATAGTAGAAATTTCATCTAATCGGTGAAGAGTTGAACAGCCGTTACTTCGGCTGTCGGGTGTCGTCTTCTAATGTGTTCGTACATACTATATCGAAAGGCACGCCGAGAGTTGCAGTAGGGACAGGCGAAACCCGGCGGTTTGCCGCAAGCGTAACGGATGTGTTCCAGCAGATGTTTCTTCTGTCCGTAACGTCGAAGACACCTTGGACACTCGAATTTCTTCATGTCGTTTTCGTGGTATCGATACAATCCCAGCAAAGCGTCCCTCTCGTTTTCAAGTTTGTAGAAGTTCCCTCCGTACGCACCTATAACAGTCATCATCGATGGTTTTTCGGTAATATTTCATAATCAAAAACAAAAAAAAAACGTATAGACTGATATTTTGGACGACAATTCTCGACAACAATAAACATCGCTATGTGAATTAATGTTAACACCCAAAATTAGGAATATACGAAGGGAAAGAAAAAAAAAATTGTATAAAAAAAAAAAATGATCAATGTATCCACCATACGTCGGATGAAGAAATGAATTTTAATCGTATCAAAATGCATAATTTACAGATAATGAAGATTTAGAGAACAAAATAAATAGATTTTCTTTGCGATGAAGAAAAAAAAAAAGAAAGCGCGATGAGAAAGCGAGTTGGAAGAGATCGAGAGGGTCAGATTCGTGTCCGACGTTATTTGAAGCACTTAAGTTTCGATGGTACGCTTTTTAGATGGACGCGTTGCATGTGTCCGGCCACATGATGCCTATAGACGGAACGATAATTGCAGTAATCACACGCAAAACGCGGTGGTTTTCCGCAATAGTTTCGCAGATGATAAACTACATTGTGTTTCATGGTAAACGAATGGAAACACTTTAGACACTGGAATCTCTTTGGACCAATCGGATGCTCGATGTATTCCCCGACTATGGATTCGTTACTGTTTCCCGCAGCGAAGTGTCTCTCGTCTCTTCTATCTGAAACAGTGATCATGAACGTTGTCAGCTACGTTCGAATTTTCAATATTTAATAGTCGAACGCTTTTGAAAACGCTTATCAATAAATTAATTGTATTTATTGAATACCCAAATGGTAACCCAGTAAGACAGACGACAAAAAACGAACGCAGAACGGCTTTGGTATTTGCAGCATGTGCCTTGATTCGCGGCACATGCTGCAAATAAGAAAGTCTTCTGCGTCCGTTTTGTACCGTTTGTCTTACTGGGGTATTAAACGCGAATAATGTAACATTAAAAAAGAAAAAATGCTGATTTTTTAGCAGTGAAAAAATGGCATATACGACGCAAAGATTCGACGATGAAAATGTATTACAAATGAGGAGATACATTGTTCTAGTCGCATCGCGCAAGCGCGTGGACCGAGCAATTCTGATGCATATTTCTAATGTGTTTGTAGATATTGAACGTGTAAGCGCTCCGATAATCGCAATAGGGACACATGTAACGCGGGGGTTTATCGCAAACGTCTCGTATATGTTTCACTACATCGCCTTTATACGTGAATCGATGAAAGCACTTGAGACATTCGTATTTTTGCGTCCCTACGGAAAGGCAACGATATTTGTCAAGACAAAGATCCTTTCTGTTGTATGGCTTCTGTATCGCTTGCATTGCCTGGAGGACATTCCAATGGGCATCTGAAACAATTACGATTAAAAGATATCAGCGATTTCTTAAAAATTCGTTTAATAACAGTCGGATATTGCGCGGATGATATATTCGATAAATACACTTCGAATTTGGATTAAGGAACTTTTTCTATCGATCCCAGAAATTCATGCAAGAAGCCGTGAAGAAAACCGTGAAGAGAATCGACAATTTATTTTTACCTTTCAAGAAAGTGTTTTGAATACACCTTTGCCTCTCGTTCCCGATGTATGTTTAATATGGGCGCATGTATCGATATGAAAACAATAAATGTCCCGAAACTTACAGTACGGAGAGTCAAATACCATTCGGAAAACGAACGATATATTTTTTATTCGCTGTACCTAAAACAGTGACGAGAGTTTCACATTATACAGGCGGAGAATGAAAACATATATTAAGGGAACAAGACGTCTGACGTGTCGAATAATATTTATAATTATTGAAAAATCTTGTCACCAAAAATCGCAAATTTCGTTGTGACAACGAATGGGAAGTGGATAAAAAAAGTCACTTTTTCAGACTCGACAAATTATCCAAGTAATCAAATGGTAACAACACGACCATTGATACTTGGAAAGTATATTTCATCGAGAAAATATTTTCGATATTACCGAAAGTTACAAAGTATTACACGACCCGAAAAATAAAAAATAAAAATGTTTATTTCACGGCGTGCGAGAAAGCCGCTTTCTCGCACGCTTCGCTTCGCTGCGCGTGTGAGAAAACGCATTTCTCGCACTCGTGAAATAAAATTTTGTACGATACTCGTGCGAGAAAGTTTTTCTCAACTCGTGTGATTGCAACACTCGCCTTCGGCTCGTGCTGCAAACTCACACTTGTCAGAAAAAATTTCATCGCACTTTTATCGTAATGTACTATTTCTATACCAAGACGAGCACTTCGACCGGTCGTTCTGGGTGCAATTTTTTAGTGTGCCGTAGAATGAGATACCGATAGAACGATCGGTAATTACAATACGAACATTGAAAACGGTGAGGTTTGCCGAAACAAAATTGTAGGTGATAGACAACATCGGTATTCCTAATGAATCTCTGACGGCACTTCGAGCATTGGAATCGTTTAAATCCATTTGGACTTTCAAAATATTCCCCGACAGCGTCACTTTCGTCTTCTTCTTCGACATACATCTCGCTGTACGAACCTATAACAGTAATGATATATTTGTCGTTAGATATACTCGATATCGAAACACGAAAAATCGGAAATGTTATCAATTATAACTATTAGCAACACAATGTTTTTGATGAATGAAATATTTTTTCTTTAATTGCATCGACAGATATCGACAGATAACGCAGACTTAGTGTAACATGATGGGAAAAAAAAATATGATGAATGTTTCCTAGAAGAGCGATTTGATTTTTTTCTTTTATCTATTATTAATAAAGTTTTATCACTTTCGCGGCCCCGGCAGCGGTAGATTGCGCTGTGTGTCGTCGGGTGTGTTTCATAACGTCCTGTTTATATTTAGATCGATATTCGCAGTAAGAACACGCAAAGCGCGGTGGTTGTCCGCAATAGTGTCGCAGATGATAAATAACATTGCCCTTCTGAGTAAAACGATGCGAGCACCTCAGACACTGGAATCTCTTTGGACCGCTTGGATATTCGAAGTATTCGCCGGCCGAAGAGTCGTTATAGTCTTCGTTTTCCGCGTTGAACGTCTTTTTGCGAGAATCTGAAACAGTCACGAAAATAATTGTCAGTTGTGCTAAAAGTTCCTAACAACAACGATGTGGTGTATTCGAATAATACTTTGTAACAAGAAACATCTCTGGGAAGTACACGAAGACAATTTTTCAAATTTTTAACGGTACTGATAAATAACAAACAACCAGAAAATTTGCGAAAAAACTTAGAACTTTAATGCGTCTCGTGGAGCAGTAGAATATAAAAATGTTCACTACTACTTCACACATTTACACAATGAAATCATTATATTTGTTGATATAAAAAAAAACAGAAAGACATCCAACCATATCCAGGATAACGCGAGATATGGAATCGCCACATTCCGTCGATTACTTAAAAAGCCTGACGACCTTTATAAGGCATTTAGGATGCAAATTTTCCGCGTGTCTACGAATATCTTTCGAATATTTGGAGCGATAATTGCAGTAGTTACAGGCAAAACGCGGGGGTTTGTCGCAAATGTGACGCAAGTGAAAGAGAACACTGCGCCGAAGGGTAAAGAATTGGGAGCACTTGAGACATTGGAATCTTTTGTATCCAGTTTGATACTCGCAGTATTGTCCGATTCCCTCGTCGCCTCCGACTTCCGCCGTGTGCCACGTGTCACCGCCTGGAACAATAATTATAGACTTCTTTTTTTATCTCAGTCAGTCAGAAATTAATATTCGATATGCGAGTATTTCAGACGATAATTTCGTCCATGCAAAGCATTCGGATTTGGTTTTGAAGGAATCGTATGAAGAAAGTTTGGAATAGCAGTTCCGAAAAATCGTGAAATCTGCTGTATTTTACACGTACATTGGAGAATTTTTTTTTTTGTTTGTTTTTTTTTTATCGGTGCCGACGTAAGAGTAAAAATTATGTACAAATATAATGATTACTCCTCGTTGAATTGTCAGGTAAAATGTAATACTAAAACAGTTTGAAGACCTCCACCGTTCGTCGTGGATGTCGATTTCGTATGTGTCGGGGAATGATAAACGAGTATTTCGAACGATAATCGCAGTAGGGACACGCATAACGCAACGGTTGTCCGCAATGATCTCTCACGTGTCTCACAACGTTAGACTTCTGGGTAAAACGATGAAAGCATCTCGAGCACTCGAATCTTTTTATTCCACTCGAATGTTCGTAGTAGTCGACTACAGGATTCCTTCCATACTCAGCCGGGCGGATCAGCGCGCTGCGGGCTGTACCTAGAACAATGATTAATCACGTTAGATTTACTCGAAATTCGTACGACATGATCAACGAAATTTTGCCGATATTTTTTTTTAAATAGCAAACTTTGCGAAAGCTGTGTAAAAAAAATGATTCAAAATCGGCATCAATTTCTTTCGCAGATTACGAATTTATGGTTAAACCTACGAAAAAATAATAAATTAGTCACGAGTAATTAAAGTGCGACGATTAAAATGACGAAGAAAAGAAAAAAATTTCAAGTTGATGTAGAAAAATTGAAAAAAAATAAATAAATGTTTCTCGTGACTCAGTAAAATCGTCATATTGTTGGTGAATTTCATAAATACAGTCGTCGGACATAAATTGATTTACTACAAGTTCCATTAATCGAACAATTGAACAGCTTGAACCGGTCGCTTTGGATGAACGCTTCTAACATGTCGAAAAACACTGTATCGGAAAGTAGATCTGTAAACGCAGTAGGGACACGAAAACCCCGGTGGTTTACCGCAGGCGTAACGAATATGTTCAACGAGACCCCTTTTTTGTGAATAACGATGAAAACATTTGAGACACTCGTATTTTTTCGGTCCAATCCGATGACAACGATATGTTCCGGGTAAATGATTTTCCGGAGCTTCCGAGTTCTCGTCCAACGAATCTACAACAGTAATTTTTTTATATACATCAGCAATGTTCAACGTTCGAACGATATGGCAGATGTGTATTTTAAATGATATTTATTTCACGATGAAAATACTTGATGCTCGACGAAGAAACTTGTTTGCCACACGTTAAAAACAATTTACGAACAGCGAAAAGTTACTTTGTAACAAATTTAATTTATCCGAAGGCAATTTAAAAATAATTTACAATTTATAATTCATTAGGCATTTCTTTCCTCGAAGAGCCTCACGACTCTCGGCTCGAAGCCCCAATGATGCTTTCTCACGTGTGTATAAATATTCGATGAATTAGTCGCCCGATAATTGCAGTAAGGACAGGCAAAACCCGGCGGTTTGCCGCAGGCGTATCTCATGTGTTCCACTAGACCCCTCTTTAAGGAATAACGACGGTAGCATTTTGTGCATTGAAATTTTTTCGTTTCGTTCCAATGATAGCCGTGCAATTCGTAACCGGGATCCCGTAACTCGTTACCTCGCGATCGAATGTTCTTCATGCGTGCAGAATCTAAAACAGTTACGAGATTCACATTTATCAGAGAAATTCTCGAAAAAAAAAAACCGTTACGAATAACAATACTAAACGATATAAAACTATTTTAATCGACACAAAACATTGGAAGCTCGCATCACAGTGAATTGATGTTTAATCGTATGAAAAAATAACAACGAATGAAACAACAAAATTGTATACGAATTCGTCGATCTATAAATTTTAATCTATTTGCCACTCTCTTCGTTAAATAGCCTGATAACTTTTGGCTGACAAGTTTTATGCACTTTCTTCACGTGGGCATAAATATTCGATGAATTGTTAGCCCGATAATCGCAGTACGGACAACCAAAACCCGGCGGCTTGCCACAAGCGTATCTTATATGTTCGAATAGACCCTTCTTCTGGGTATAACGATGGAAGCACTGTAGACACTCGAATTGCTTTGGTCCACTCCCGTGATCTCGGTATTTTCCAGCAAAAGCCTCGCATCCACGGCGTGTACCTGAAACATGAATCATCGAATTTTGTCAGTGATACAAGTCACTCGAATGACGATATTTCTGATGTTTCTTTTCTTTGCTTTTGGAATTCTTTCAACGACGCAAACGCCGGGAGTTCAGCGGTAACACAATTTTTCGTTTTATACACCGAAAAAAATTGTTAGTTTAGAATTTTCACTGTACCAGCAATTTTTTTTTTTTTTTTTTGCAAGTACAGCAAAATCTGTTTTTTTCTAAGAAATTATTTTTCTCAGTGTATTGTCGGAAAAGTAACTAAACATGAGAGGAGTTAGAAGTTAGGAAAAACGAATGTATTTCGGTGGAACACTCTATTAGTGAGATTTGCGAGGATTGGCAAATACAAATTTGGTCGTTGAGTTAAATTAGGATGCAAGTGATCTGCCAATGATTCGAGATAAGGTAACGAATGTGAGTCGCGACGCGAATTTTCAGACTACAATGCGAAGCCTTCGAACCAATTTGGTCGGATGTCGCCTCTTCATGTGTCTGGTAATGTTGCATGCGTAACTTTAACGATAATCACAGTAAGAACACGCGAATCTCGGTGGTTTTCCGCAAGAGTAACGTAGATGATGCGATAGGCTTCTCTTCAGTGCATAACGACTATAACATTTTGGACATTCGAATATTTTTGGATAGTTGTTCTGTTGATCCGAGTCTCGTATGGTAAGGGGACCCGTTAGTGGTGTTGCTGAAGGGCGTAAATCATATCCTATTCTCCCTGCAACAGTGTCGACCGATGTTCATTAGCATAATCGTAAATTCGAGTAAATGATAGTCCAACATTTTTGTCGAAGAATCTCTCAATCACATAGACATCGGAAGATTAATGAAAGAGTAATTTTTAATGAAAAATGTGAACACAATTTTGAACAAAAGAATAAATACAAACGAAAAAAAAGAATAGACTTCGATCGGTCGCGCGTACATTTGAAAACGAGAGGAGCAAAAAAAAATAAAAATTCGTAGATGATTCGCATTGAAACGAACGCTTTGCAGGATAATTGAACTTTGCAGTTGCGGTAACTTGTACCAACATTTCGCGACGGAAGTATTACAAATGAAAATGAAGATTAGGGGTTTTAAATCTAAAAAAACACAAGGAAACGCTTTGTAGAACGAGTGAACTTTGCAGTTTGTTCGTTGCAGTTGCGATAACTCGTATCAACATTTCGCGACGGAAGTATCACAAATAAAACATAAGATTAGGGGTTTTAAATCTTAAAAATACACAAACAAACGATTTGCAGAATGAATGAACTTTGCCGTTTGTTTAGTGCGAATAACATAAAAATTCCCGAATATTTTCGTAAAAAAGAAAAAAAAAATAATTCGCTCACCCAGAGAACTTTGCTACTGCGCTCGCGATAACTCGTACGTACGTAAAAAAAAATGCTTCACAAATGTATTTGCATTTGTGTGTCTGCTGGGGTCACGATAACTCGTAAACGTATTTTAACTGTAAGATCAGTACGGATAACGCAAAAACGGTGGAGTTTCGCCGCTTTCATTGTGAGTCGTTGTCGATAATTGACCACATAAAATTACGAACTAATAACTGATAATAGAATGTAAAAACTGCCCAAGAAAACAATAATCGCCGTGGTAGTTACAAACTCCAATCGGCATAAAAGTTATCTCAAAACTTAACGAAACATGATACGAATAAAAATGATGGATTGTAATTAAGGGACTGATGATTTCTTTCCCCTCGTGGAGTGTTTACGTTCCATGTGTCGTCTCAAGTGGTACTGAAATACAGCCTCGTAAGGGCAAAGACTACATTTCTCTTTCTTCGGCTTGTTGCAAAACCATCGAATGTGCGCGTGTATAGCGCTATTCCGGTTGAAACTTCTGTTGCATTTCACGCAGACGTAAGTTGCCGGTACGACGCCGGTACGATAGCGATACGTGCCGGCAATCGTCTTGCAATCGTTGGCAACTACATTAATCTCTGTATACCTGTTCGTTTCGGCGTTAGGATATCTTATCTTTTCATAAGGATTATCGCCGGTGCCATTTCTTTCGCGAAGCGGCATTTGAACGCGTCGCAGGTAATAGCCATCACGCTTATTTTTCTTACTATCCCTGACCTCTCGTCTTCTCCTTCGTCGATCTGTAACAATCATCATCCGTATTCATTAAAGACTTTGTAAATATAAATTATGATAGTCACGCATTTTTAACAACCTAAATACGATAGAAATGCCGAAAAAAAAATTGTAAAAAAATGGAATAATTCGTTTCACATTTTTTTAGACAAACATATCGATGGTCCGAAATCAAAAAATTCTCTTTGGACTTTGGATCATCAATTTTATGCATAACATAAATAAAGCTGAAAAATTAAAAAAATATTATTGTAAGATGATAAAAATAAAATATTTGTATCGTAAAGATTCGCATCGTCGCAAAGTCTGTATCGGCATAATTAATACTCAAATGTTGACGATTAAATTATTTTTAATAATGAAAATATTGTTTTGTTATCGTACACCATAGTCTATAATTAGTGTTTAATTTTTATGTGTCTTTCCAGATTGAATGAAATTGTAGCACGATATGAGCAGTGAGGACACGCAAAACGTCGCGAGTGTCCGCAATAATATCGCAGATGTGTGACAACAGTCCTCTTCTGCGAGAAACGACGCGAGCATTTCAAGCATTCGAATCTATCGGCTCCACTGAGATGACATCGATAGCTTCCGGATAAGCCGTCTTGTTGGATCGTTGGCCCGTAGGAAACGTCGCATTGCAGCGGATCTATAACAGTGACGATATATATTTGTCAGCGATATTCGAAATATTCAATCAATGCCTCTCGATCTCGTAATTATTTTCATGCTTAACAAACATGAACTCCTTTCGGAACAACGACAATTGATAATCATCGAACACACATAGCGCTGGAAATTTACGATCAATTAATTGTATTTAATGATACGTAAAAAGTAACAATCGATGGAAATGTTAAACTCTATAAAAAAAAATTTAAATAAACTAAACCTAAATAGTCGCGTTTGCCATATCGTTCTCGAAGAGTCTGATAACGGACGGCTTGTAGCCCCGATGCATCTTTCTCACGTGCGAATATATATTCGACGAGCTATTGGCTCTGTAGCCGCAATACGGACACTCGAAGCTTCTTGGCTTATCGCAAAAGTAACGGACGTGTTGCACAAGACCCTTCTTCTGGGTATAACGACGCGAGCACTTGAGACACTCGAATCTTTTCGGACCATGTTGATGATCGAAGTATTTCCCTGCTAAGGAGTCCTCCTTGATTTCTGGTCCGTAGAGGATGAATTCGCCCGACGTATCTAGAACAGTGATGATAGATATTCGTCAGTAATACTCCCAATCTACACGGACTTACAATTGGACTTTTTTAAATCGTTTTTTGGCTATAAAAAAAGTGCATCGGGGTCTCGACGAAAATATACCATTATGAATAAATGAATCAACGGATAAGATGAGAATGTGCAAAGAACTTTGGGAATATCGTTTATTTTTGGTTCGTCGTTTATTCTAAAACAGCTTAACAACTTTTTCCTGATTTCCCCGATGTCGCCTTCTCACGTGTCTGTAAATATTCGATGACCACGTAGCACGATAATCGCAATAAGGACATCCGTAACACGCTTGTTGACCGACGACGTTACGCGAGCGATCCGTCGTATCCGAACTCGTTATTGCATAATAAGGATCGCCGTATCGCCAGTAAGAACCGTCCATACCGTTCTCCGCAGCATTGGAATCCTCGCACCATGTACCTTAAACAATAACGATTGATATTCGTCAAATACACGAAGAACAAAAAAAATAATAATGAACTTTGTTTCGCCCGTTTTTTCCGAAATCGAGCGACAGAAATTTGTGTAATTTTGTGTAATAATTGTGAAAATTGCGTGCAAAAGTATTCTTGCAGTTTTTTACTTTTTTTTTTTTTAATTCGAAGTAATAAAAAAAAAATGAATTGGCCTCCGTAATTCTAGTCGAATTGAACATTAGTTATTATCGAAAAAACATCTTTTTATTCTCGTTTTCGACGTGGATGTGAAGTTTCTCATGAATAAATTTTATATTGACAAAATACTTTGATTATTTTTATACATTTTCTCGAATCATGGATTTTTGTTGTTGTTGTAAATATCGAAGACAATATTTGTGAAATTTTAAGTCTCATCGATTACGGACATTCGTATCGAATATGAGAAACTATAGTGCGTTTGTTCGTGTAACGATGGCAGCACTTAAGGCATTGGAATCTTTTTATTCCGGTTCTATATTCGAGGTATTGTCCAGCTACGGATTTAGCACCGTTCGGTCCCACGTGAAACGTCATGTTGCGCATAACTGAAACATTAACGATTGAAATTCATTACTAAAAGATCTCAAATACGAAAATTACCGTTATATCATAGCGTTAGTTACGTCTTCGAGGGATATACGAACAGAGACACGAAACTATTGAGTGGGGATTGACGGAAACACTCAAAACTTTATTCGTTACAATCCCTAAGTCTAAAACATCTTGTTAACGCCAACAGGCAATTTAGGATGCCAACGTCTAATGTGTCTGTAAACGTTGGAAGAAGAATTGTCCTTCTTGTGACAGTAAGGACACGCGTATCGGGGCGTTTGTCCGCACCTGTGACGAATCAGATCCCACATTCTTCGGAAGCCAGCGTTGCATTTCGGACAGATGTAGTTTGTTATCACGTCCTCCCATTCCGAAGTTCGAACATCTGAAAGCAACATATCAGTGTTAAAACATTAATTGTATTAATCTCCGTATATACTCTCGAGTATCCGTGTATATGATAGACGACGTATATATTTTGTGTATAACGAGTGGAAAGTCAATTGAATTTTGCGTTGACGAAGCTTATCAAATAATAACTATAGAGCAGTGTGTAAAAAAGAACAACAATATTCTTGCAATATATCTTTAACATACGCAAGCGCTCGCAATACACACCATGGGTACCCAACGGTTTTTTTTTTCATCGCTTTCTCATCTCTTTATTGAAGTCATCGTTTCACCGAGCACCCCGCGAAACTCTTCGATTGATCAGGAATCAGAGTCTCGATAAATCGATTCACAGAGACACACAGGTATCTTTTTGAGAAAAGAGACACGGTAGCCGCCGGTAAAACTATCGAGTCTCTCAACATTGTCAAACAGATCCAAGCGAATTAGCTAAATCTGTATCGGAAACGATCTTGAATACTAATAATTTCGATGCACGATAACCGGAAGTCCATCGTGTCTCATTCTAACGTGTTTATAGATATTAGACGAGCACTTGTCCCTCTTGTTGCAATAAGGACACTTGAATCTTGGCTCCTTGCCGCAATCGTACTTCATGTGAGTCTTCAGCGTCTTCTTGTACGTGTAACCAGCGTTGCACCGGGGACAATGATAAGCCATCCTTCCCATTTGCCAGAATGGATCATCTTCGTGTTTAACATCACTTCCAGCGTAATCCATGTGGGCCCTCATTATTTCCATTACGTAGGGAAGACCGCCACCTGCGGGCAGGAATATCATAACAACGTTAGAACGAATAATAGCGACAAAATAAAACGTAATGTTGTACATTGAAAAAACAATGAGTAGAGTAGCAGCGAAAGAAAATCAATGAAAGTAACCCTGTCTTGCAATAGTAGCGAAAATTCGATTTTTTTTTTTTTTCCTTTTTTTTCGATAATTGGACATACAACTCGGAGCTCGAAATGAAAAAAACGTAGTTTCTGCGCCCAGCGATAATTCGATGAAGAGAGAATTCGATGTTATATTCCGTAGATACGATGCAACATTGGGGAGCGAATCGAAGAATCTGTTTTTTTTTTTTTTTTTTTTTTTCTTTTCTTTTTCATCCATTTGATGCACGTCTTATAGAGAGTCTTTGTTCTTTATTCAACGAATCGTTCGAACTAACATACTCACATACATGCAACACACACGCACCCACAGTACAATTTAGACTCTGCACGGGTCTCGCGCGCCTCCGATCTCGTTGGGGGCATTCATGTGTAGTTGGTATTTCTCATCAGTACAGCTTGTAGACCTGTATACGGCTGCCTTTGTGATACTTTCGTATGTGTCTATACGTGTTCGATGATTTACGATCTTTCTTGCCGCAATAAGGACACTGGAAACGCGGCTCCTTGCCGCATTCGTATCTGAAGTGCGACAACATGTTTCCGCGTTTGCTAAACGTGCCGCAACACCTCGGGCAAACGTGTCTCGGCGACGAACTTCCTTCGTTTATGTGCGAACTACTCTTCGTCATCTTTGTTTCCATTGGTGCGCAACTACGTTCCATTCGATGAATAGCTATCTCTGAAAAATAAAAATTAAACGTGACGTCTTAGTCGATTAGGAATAAATTTCTTTGTCGACGAGCTTTTGTTACTCTCGCACTGTTTATCGTCCTCTGTCGGAGGGGTACGATACGAAAAAACGAAAAGTAAAATCGTGAGAGATTCGAGAAAACAAGAAAACAACGGACGAAAGACAGATAGGAGAGATTGAAGAGAGAAAATAATGATTGAAGTGTGATCCGTGAGTTGGTTTCACTCGGCATTTATTCTTACGCTCCGGCATCTTACATGCAAGTCAGTGGAGCTTCAGGGTGTAATTCTTGAGGCCCGGATGCCATCGAGCAACGTGTCTGTATATGTTGTAAGCTTTCTTGTCCCTCTTCTCGCAGTAAGGACATCCGAAACGTGGCTCCCGTCCACATAGATGACGATAGTGCGTCATCATGTTAGATTCCATGGTGAAGCCGCTGCTACATCGCGGACAGAAGAACTGTTTCTTCGATCTCTCCAACGCCAGTTGTTGCTGCTTCGTCGTTGGCTTGAAGGCTGAAAATTTCAAGGGTGTCACCGTTAGATCTCCTCACCAACAACACGTGTCTCGTCTGTAGGAAAAAAACAAAAAATCTCAACCGATGGACGAGACAATTTTTCAGACGAGACACGCGGTTCGTATTTTTTTTTTTTTTTTTTTTTCAAGAATAGATCAGTCCGAAACAAGAGACAACATCGTCTTTCATCTTCGGTAGTCGATCTCTTCGGGTGGTTAATATATCTTGATGATGATGAATTCTCGTATCTTCAAGCTGCAAAGCGGATCTCTGTTATCTTTACAGTTTAGCAATTCTTTATATATTACAAAAAATAGGCGATTAAAAAAAAAAAAAAAAAAAAGAAAAAAATATTATATTACGTTGGCGAAATTGTGTGCTTTGGTATTTCAACGTCTACGATATAAGGGTACGAGATAAGCAATGACGCAAGACAAGCGATGCGTTTTTTTCTTTTTCTTTTTTTTTTTTTTTTTTTTCCTTCTTTCAACGTGACAAAATTATGCTCCTCGAAGAATGTGTGTACAGTGAAGAAAACAAAACAACGAGAAAAACAAATCAATAGGTGAATTCGTGTTATACAAAAATCGTGCTGGTTTACTGAATACTGTTTTCAATTTTAAGGTTTTTATTTGTTGAGATGGGAGAGAGGATTCGATTATACAGTTGGCGCAATTGCCGGTGAAATAATTCTTCTAGCTGTTGCGGGGAAATGTTTTTTGTTTATCTTCTTCTGGTACTCATTTGTCTACTTCTTCACGTTAATCTTCAGTGTCGCCTCGACGACGAGGTTTACAATTTAAATATCGAAGTTTGTTTCCTCCTTTAATGAAGATAAATCCTGTCGGGTTTGAAACAAGGCATCTGCTTGTGTACCCGTCTAACGTGTTTGTAGACGTTAGAGCTGTACTTGGAGCCGTAGTCACAGTAGGTGCATCGAAAACGGGTCTCGTGAAGATTACAGTGCGACTGGAAGTGTCGCAGCATACAGTCCTTCGATAGAAAGCTGTGAGTACATCTCGGACAGTGGTACCATCCGTCTGTGTTGTTCGTATATCCTCCTGGAAGAAAGGGACGAAGAGAGTTAGAGAAATAAAATAAAGCCAATCGCGTTAAGCTATACGATACTCCTCGACGGGGAGAGACGCAGATAACGAATTTTAATTACCGGGACTATTAGTTTCGAGAAACGGCGATAAAGATTTTTTCTTTTTTTTTTTTTTGTGTATAATTTCGTGTGTAACAACTTCTTCAGGATTATACAGGGTGATTCGGTAAAACCTTCTTCACAGCTGTACCAAAGTATCTTCATATGGAATGACTGCAGAGCATTCGTTGCATATGTTTCATCAGAAATATATATTTTTTTTTATGAATATATTTTCAAAAAAAAAAAAAAAAAGAAGCATTAAAAATATTTTCTATATTTTTCGCCTCCAAATCGATTAATTTCCAGGAATTGATCCTGAATCACTCTGTGGCTATTTTTCTGAATTGATGACATGTAAAACAATGAAATGAATAAATTCGGTACTAAGATATAAATATAAATATATATATAAATGTATATATATGATTATAAAGGAACAAAACACAAAGCACCACATGCGTTAAAACGTTCAATGCAGAATTTCATATTTGGGTCCTGAATTCTGTTTGATATTCTGTTAATTCGTATGCCGACAATGAATAATAAAGTTTCACGTGCAGACATTTTTTTTTAATTCTTCGGCACGACGATCGTTGGTGTCGAATATCGAAAAAAAATTCTTCATTGTTGACGATTCCGTAATCTTCAATGTTGA